>WNWK01000058.1:20000-87500 GCA_009830355.1 Cherax destructor
GAGAAAGACGAGAATCTTCCAGCTAAAACTAACTAACAGGTTCATCTCATTACCATAACACACTTCAACAGCTGGTAGTGTGAGACAGCTGGTAGTGTGAAACAGCTGGTAGTGTGAGACAGCTGATAGTGTGAGACAGCTGGTAGTGTGAGACAGCTGATAGTGTGAGACAGCTGGTAGTGTGAGACAGCTGATAGTGTGAGACAGCTGATAGTGTGAGACAGCTGGTAGTGTGAGACAGCTGATAGTGTGAGACAGCTGGTAGTGTGAGACAGCTGATAGTGTGAGACAGCTGATAGTGTGAGACAGCTGGTAGTGTGAGACAGCTGATAGTGTGAGACAGCTGGTAGTGTGAGACAGCTGGAAGTATGAGACAGCTGGTAGTGTGAGACAGCTGGTATTGTGAGACAGCTGGTAGAGTGAGACAGCTGGTACAATGTCAGAGGCAGGTACAGTGGGCCTGGTGGTAGGGTAAACATTTAAACATGCTTTAAAAGAATTGTAATAAACACATGTCGATGAGAGGCAGAGAGTCACATGTAAACATGTGGATTACTGTCACGGTGTGAAGGAGAGAAATAAAGGTTACATAGGTGTAGAGAGGGACACGTCACCTAGGAAGGTGCAGTCCTAGGTTACCTGATACAGCAGTGATGGCACCTTCCTGGTGCTGCTGATGAGGACCTCAGTTAGAGGCCGAAATATATAGTTTCCTTTTCTATTTCCGTCATCATGTGGGTTCCTGCCTGCCAAATGTTTGAATGTTTAGGTGCACATATTATCATTACATCATTCGTGTATATGTGCACGTGTATGTGTATGTATTTCCTAGAAACTTCTGCTTCATGGCATACTGAAGTTCGTTTCCGTTTGTCCCGGTACGAATCCTTGTGGGATCCCGCTTGTCACCTCTGCCCATTACTCTTTATCTCATTTTCCTTAGGTGTTCTGCGAGTCATTGTATTTTATCTGCTCTTGTAGTTTGTGGATCACTGTCTGATGTGTTACAGTGAAGAATGTGTTCTTACACTCCAGGAACATGTAATTCACCCTTGTGTGTGTGTGTGTGTGTGTACTCACCTAGTTGTGGTTGCAGGGGTTGATTCATAGCTCCTGTGTGTGTGTGTGTGTGTGTGTTAAGAGGCGAGTTTTAGGCAGGAAAGAATCTAGAAAAATCTTAGCAGTAATGGCTCACCAACAAACAAAGGGGGTGGGAAATAAGGCATCACAACAATTGTACTTTCCAGACACGATCATTTGAGCAGGTCCTTGAAGATGCGATGACACCAGTTACCAGTAGTGTTGCCCTCAACACAAGCATCTTCATAGTTTAGGAAGCTTTCTGTAAAATCAACCTCACCACGACTGCGATAAGACTTCTAGTGGCTCTTTCCATCTGCCATACACCTCTCCCACTATATATATATATATATATATATATATATATATATATATATATATATATATATATATATATATATATATATATATATATATATATATATATATCCTGCTCATTCTTATTTCTATTTTGAGCTGAAAGAAAGTTTCCTCAGCGAAAAGTCTCAAATAAATATGCCAGTACTACACTTGTCTTATTTAACACTTTTCAATGTTTGGTCAATCTTAGCAAGACAAGGGAGACACGAGAGAAGCAACAAGAATATAAACTGCAAGAACAAGTTGCGAAGCTCTAGGAATACCCGTCGTGTCCAGAAGAATGTTAGATGGTAACAATGTAATGCTAACTAGAATACAGGAATAAAATATGTCTGTGATGTTAGGTAGAATGTGAGAGTAAAGTTAGACCTTTTTAGTAGTGTAAAACAATAAGAAAAGGGTAAGGGTTAAAGGTCACCTGAGGTGGGTGTTAAGGGTCACCTGAGGTGGGTTTTAGTCATACAATAACCCGTTCAATGGTGGCGCTGATGTTAGTCTGGCTGGAACCGGAACACCAGCTGTGCAGCACGAGACGATATTTGATACCCTCATCACCATCCCTCACCCAGCCAGTCTAACGTCAGTAACCTTATGTAACCTGATGCTCTAACTGTGCCAGGATTCGATCCTGCGTTACCATGTCCAGCCCTCTGAGAAGAGAACAATGTACGCATCACTCTATCCACAGGACCAACAATTCTCAAAAACCAGGCGCCCAGTAGAACTGGGAAGTGGAATATTCAAATGGCATCAGGAAGAAATCCAAATTTTCTTCCTTGAAGCCTTTTTATCCACTTCTCCGAGGCTATGGGTCCCACAATTTGTACCAGAGGTGGGCCCCATCTTATATATATATATATATATATATATATATATATATATATATATATATATATATATATAAACACTGATCTCTGGCCGACGGAGACTCGAACCTACGAACCTCATGACAAGGTACGCAGTGCTTTGCCGACCGTACCACACTGGTCCAATACCTTGGCATCCAGCTTTCGCTAGACGTTATTCCAAGGCAGCCAGCTTTCAGGCAGGAGGCTTACAGCTTTTCATCTCATCCCCTGCATGCATCGACACAACTAGAGATTTTTACAATGCTAGGAATTCGCAAGCGAATTCGCCAGCGAAAGCTGGATGCCAAGGTATTGACCAGTGTGGTACGGTCGGCAAAGCACTGCGTACCTTGTCATGAGGTTCAGGTTCGAGTCTCCGTCGGCCAGAGATCAGTGTTTGTGAATATTTCGCCTGCTCTTGCGAATTCCTAGTATATATATATATATATATATATATATATATATATATATATATATATATATATATATATATATATGTGTGTGTAGACTGATCATTGTATAAAAAATACCTGTTCAATTTGTGTGCCATGTAGGGCGTGCAAATGATGAAAGGACCGACATATTTGATCTCTGTTTACCAAGACTCTTTTTTACATTCTCACACGAGTGGATTTTTTTTTACAACCTTTTGATGGTGTTTGATTGCTTCAACAATTTGTTTATTTTGTTGGGGTTTCGATGGTTACTTGAGGGAGGTAAACCTCTCAGCAAGTTTTCTCTTTTCCACAAATATTCTGCTTTGGGTCGTCCGTAATTGTTCAGACGTTGGTTTGCGTCTGACGGCAGTTTACATTGAGTGTTTTTCTTATATAATAATTATGTTGTTTTATGGTACAGGATGTTTATATAGTATTTTTTTGTTGTAATTTATGCGATTCGTGGCCATGACGGTTCGAATATTTATATAATATGACTAATATCAAACAGTATTTATATTTAAGAAAACACAATTGAGCAGAAAGTATTTTTTTATCTGGACAACGTTTCGATCTGTTAAGATTTGATCATGTCATTGACAGGACACAAAGTGTATGGGGGCGTTGACCCCCGAAACCCTCTCCAGGTATACTCCAGGTATGTATATAAATATTGGTTAATTATACATTATTATTTTTGTTGATTGCAGGTAAAATTCTCCATCAAAATGTAACATAGTGGAATGATAACATTACACCATAATGCCCTGATGCATTACTGTTTCAAATGGTTTTTTTTTTTTAAATAATATGTTGAGTGAGGCGAGACGGTGTCTCTCATGAGAGAAGAACTGAGTTTTTAACAAGTGGTGAGAGAGTTACTAATTGTGTAATGATTTCTGAGAACCCAAATGGTGTCCCTGCTATTGCAAGTCCAGAACTAAACAGACTAACCCACAGAGATAAAACCCAGTAATGGGCCCCCCATGCCTAACTGTCATACCTTTTCATGGCTGGAGAAATGTGCCTCTAACTCGACCCTATCCTAAACTTTTCAGACTATTACTATTATCCAACAAAACTTGCTGTAGATGTAGTCAAAGTTTATCCTGCTTCTCATTGGTTAGATTATTTTTTTTTTTATGTTTCAATTTACAATCCCAATCTCGGGGATGTCTGGCAGTGTGCGAAATACATAAAATTCTTTACTATCGTTTCCAAACACACAAAACACAACAAAGGTTTCGTTGGCTGTATGCGTCCAGACACAACAGTGAGGCATAAGAATCCCCTAAAAGACACAACAGTGAGGCATAAGAATCCCCTACCAGACACAACAGTGAGGCATAAGAATCCCCTACCAGACACAACAGTGAGGCATAAGAATCCCCTACCAGACACAACAGTGAGGCATAAGAATCCCCTACCAGACACAACAGTGAGGAATAAGAATCCCCTACCAGACACAACAGTGAGGAATAAGAATCCCCTACCAGACACAACAGTGAGGCATAAGAATCCCCTACCAGACACAACAGTGAGGCATAAGAATCCCCTACCAGACACAACAGTGAGGCATAAGAATCCCCTACCAGACACACCAGTGCCGTGTCTGAGCGTCTACGAGTTCACTCCCAGACACACAAGTACTGTATCTGAGTCGACCAACTTTGCTCCCTCTTCACTCACACAACTTCGAAGTTTTGATAACTTTTGGGAAGCTTTTATAGCTGTTTCGAGAATACAAAAAAGCATTTAGCAGAGCTTAGTGCCAATTCTCTTCCAGCTTACTACACATGGTCCTTCTATTTCGCTTTATCTCTTGCATCTCTTCTGCTTAGAAACCACAGAATTTGCATTGCTACATATATAACCATAGAGAAGTTTCTCTTATATGCAACCACCGAGACAGCGCAATTATTTAGTCCAATATATTATATGCGGCCACAGAGTCCACGTTGTTGCAGGGTGATCCAGGAGTCCTGATACTCCTGCATTTTGAATTAAAATGTTCCGTGTCAGTAACATTCTGTCAGTCACTTAACAGAGAACAAACTCACATACTTAAATTTCCTCATATTATCTCCCTCCTCAATTTCCTCCAGATATTCCTCTTGCTCACTCAACTCTACTTCTCACTAAACCGAAAAAATGTCAATTTCTGGTATGTAAAGTGCTCCAGAAACTCATTCCTGAGCCTCTTGATGTGAGGTAATATCCATCCATATCAGCAGCACTTCTCCATTCTGTAGGAGTTCGGAGGGTTATTGAGTAGTAAAGCCTGCTTGCTTCAAGCAAGAGAGCTATTGAATGAATGATGGCAAACGTGTTTTTTTTTTGTCACTCTACCTCGGAGGGAAACGGCTGATATGTTAAAAAAAAAACCTCCAGGTCCTTAGCATTTAATTCATAACCTCACTCCTGATCATCGCTTGGAATGCCAAGAAACAGTAATAATAATATAATTTAACATCTTTATTTCTACAAGTACATGTACAAGGTATACAGTTCTAGCTGACATCAATAACATACTACTATATACAAAGCCGCTTGTTATGCAGAGCATTTCGGGCACATTAGGTCAATTTTGTCCCAGGATGCGACCCACACCAGTCGACTAACTCCCAGGTACCCATTTTACTGATGGGTGAACATGGACAACCGGTGTAAAGAAACACGCCCAAAGTTTCTACCCTCGCTCGGAATCGAACCCGGACACTCGCCGTGTGAAGCGAGAGCGAGAGATAGGTCTTTCCTACACTGACTACTAGGTTACTACAACACTTGTATGATAAGATCTTTCCTACATTGGCTACTAGGCTAATAAAAGTGTAGGGTCTTTCCTACATTGACTATTAAACTAATATAACAACATTTAAACATGGGTGTCTTCCCTACTCTGTTTACAAGGCTCAAACAACAAGACTAATCCAACGACACTAGTAAGATTAGTAATATCTTTCTTTCACTTATTACTAGGCTAGAAATCAACACCACTTCGACTAAAGGTGACTTTAGAAAGTTCACATTACTCACCAACAAATACCAAGGTTAGGTAAGTTTTCTAAGGTTCTTTTGGTACAAGATTATTAATTTTTACATTAACATAAATGAAAAAATATATATCTTTAAACGTATAAGATAATTTTTTTAGAAATAACTTAATTTTAAATGAGTTCTTGCTAATTGACCAATTTTACCTATTCGGCACGACACATACAGACACACAGACACACACAGACACACAGACACACACACACACACACACACACACACACAGGAGCTAAGTCTCGACCCCTGCAACCACAATTAGGTGAATACACACACACACACAAACAGCAACACCTTACACAGCTTAGAGAATATGTAAAAATGGCTCGAGGCCAGAATCCAATAAACATCTGTGAGTACCCTCAGGTTCCAGGTTCGACGCCCAAAAGTATCCTAAAATGTCAGTTCTTTGTTACACGATTTTGAAAAGTTTGGTGTTAGGAGTAAGAACTATTTAGGGATATAACAAACCATGAAAATTGTTCTTATGGGCACGGGGAAGTCAGGTGCCGGATAACCAGTGGATATCAGGTGTCTGAGCACCAGTGGATATCAGGTGTCTAAGCACCAGTGGATATCAGGTGTCTAAGCACCAGTGGATATCAGGTTTCTAAGTACCAGTGGATATCAGGTGTCTAAGCACCAGTGGATATCAGGTGTCTAAGCACCAGTGGATATCAGGTGTCTAAGCACCAGTGGATATCAGGTGTCTAAGCACCAGTGGATATCAGGTGTCTAAGCACCAGTGGATATCAGGTGTCTAAGCACCAGTGGATATCAGGTGTCTAAGCACCAGTGGATATCAGGTGTCTAAGCACCAGTGGATATCAGGTGTCTAAGCACCAGTGGATATCAGGTGTCTAAGCACCAGTGGATATCACGTGTCTAAGCACAAGTGGATATCAGGTGAAACGTGGATTGTGGATAGTGATTATTGCACAGATCAGATAGGACCTCATCTGGCTCACTTATTCTGACTGTTTTAACCTGGTCACTTGTACGATGGTTGCACTTGGGTTTGAGAACACTCAGGCCAAGAGCTAGAGTCTGTAGAGTTGGCTGGTGGTTTGGTTATAAATTTTCCCGGAATGAACGAAAAGTTGTTCAGGTTTCCTTGCCATTTTCTGACATAGTTACGAAAGGAAGCAGAGAATACAAAATGTTTTCTCTACTTCAACATATTTGTTTTAGTTCCATCTTCTCTGTCCTCCTTGTTCACTTAAATGACGTTAAAATAATGAGTGGATAATAAAAACCACGTTGAAAACAATAGTTTTTTTTATCCCTAAAATAGCGATTAAGACTGTCAGTGTTTATACACTAAGAGATATACACCTCTCATTGCACGCTTATGCATATATATATCTGAATGAACAGGATAATGGTCGGGAAATCGAACCGATGTCCTGTGTGTGGCAGGTCACATGCTACACCACTCGGCTTCGGTGGTTGCAACAGGAGAGGTTCACCACTGTCCATTTCCGTGACAAGTAGTAACATGTGACACTGTCTACCACACTACTGTCCCCTTCCACACCACCACACCTTTCTTTGTACATCTAATTCTAAACCCTTCAAAGTCACACAGATGATAAAGCGAAGCTAAGTCATAATGAAAGACTGTCTTTGATTGAAGAGAAGAGTAGACGGGAATCGAACACAGGTCCAGCGTGTTACTAGCTTTCAAAGAGAGTGACGGTGGTAAAGCTCTCATGCTGAACCCAGCCTGGCTGACTGGCACAGCGTAGGGCCTTCCATACGCCAGGCATTAGTTCGATTCCCCGTCAATTTTTCTTTTCATTTATTAACAGTCGTTCATTATGACGTGTGTGTGTGTGTGTGTGTGTGTGTGTGTGTGTGTGTGTGTGTGTACACTTCAGTAAACATGCATCCAACTTACAATATCCTCGAATATTTGTTAACAAACCTTTTCATTAAGCTAAAACAAACATTACAAACCAGAGCCAAACACCGAGTATAAGCTTGACAACTTTTTAGTTTTACCATATAATGAAAATCTCTCATATCTCCCTCAAGCTCTTGAATATTTTAATGTTAAAAGTTGTCTTTAAATATGACAATACCGCAAAGCAAAAATCAATTAATTTTTTTTTTCCAAAGAAACTTTGGGTTGTGTATACTTCATCTCTTGTAAAAGTTGTCATGGCTTTTATTTACGACAAACTGGTAAGTCTCTCGAGACCAGAGTTAAACAATATATATATAAGCACTGGACAAGAATCCAGTGTTTTGTCCATTCATGTGAGGGTTACTGGCCATTGTGTAACTGGACTAATGCCAAAGACTTACTTCCCTGTAATTCTACAGTTCTACGAAATATTGTAGAATCATCCCTCACTAAGCATGATGCGCAACGTATTTCAAATTTGAGTTCTGGTATCTATAAACTTGACAGTTTCATAATTCAGATTCTTGTTCATAATCTTAAAGACAAAAATATTTTTCACAAAACTACAGAGTTTGTTCTTTGTCTAAAGATCAATTTGTTTTACACTTTATACATACATATGTGTGTGAAGGATGAAAGGAGGAGGGAGGGGATGGAGTTTGGAGTCACATTCATGGAGTGGGCCAGTGAGCCTACTGCAGTGCTCCTACATTCTAATGGTTTTGAGTTACTGGCCTGAAATGTTTGATTTGAATTAATTTTACACCTTTTTTATATATTACAAGTTTCATATTATTATTTGACTTTACAGCAGAGATTTGACTTGTTTCCAATTTACTGTTTTGTTGGAAACAGTTTTACTATTATTTATTATTACAATTGTGGACCAGTAGGCCTCCTACAGTTTAATTTTAGGTATCACCTCACTTTGTAACATAATATGTACTTCTCTTGCCTCTTCTTATTCCTCTGAAGATGTGTGTAAGTATATGAAAGCTATCACACACACACACACACACACACACACACACTGGCACAGAAGGGTCAGAGGAGACATGATAACGACATACAAAATACTGCGGGGAATCGACAAGGTAGACAGGGACAGGATGTTCCAGAGAGGGAACACAGAAACAAGGGGACACAACTGGAAGCTGAAGACTCAGATGAGTCAAAGGGATGTTAGGAAGCATTTCTTCAGCCACAGAGTAGTCAGGAAGTGGAATAGTCTAGAGAAAGATATAGTGGAGGCCGGAACCATACATAGTTTTAAGACGAGGTATGATAAAGCTCATGGAGCAGGGAGAGCAGAGACCCAGTAGCGGACAGCGAAGAGGCGGGGCCAGGAGCTGAGTCTCGACCCCTGCAACCACAATTAGGTGAGTACACACACACACACAGTGTACCTCGGTTTCATACCGAGCTACACTGTGCAGGCTTGTTACTGCTCTTCTGCTTTTGTCGCTTCCTTCAGGCTGTGTCTCGAGGATAAAGATGCTGTGTTCGCTATTTACTCCTCCGAGAAGAACCAGAGAGAAGATGCGAGTCTCTGTAATTACTTCGGAGTCTTTTATAATCAAGACAACAACTACTTTTCTTAAGTCTTTCCCGGCAGCTATTGTCTGACATCAAGGGTATAGTGCACACGTTACATATCGACCGGGAAATGTTTTTCTTTACTCTTTAAACGACCGCAGTGATCGCTTGTTTTGTGCATTGTATGTGCTGATTGTATTGTATCCAGCATTCATTGTGCCCAGAGTTCATTGTATGCAGGCACTGTATCTGCAATTTATCGTATTATTGTATTTTATATTAGGAGACAATTATATTCTGAGTTGAATGTATCAGAGTTCATTGTATCCGAAGTGAATTATATACAGTCATAATCTGAGGAGGTTTGATGAACGTAGTGGTTATAATGTTTTATGTATATCGCCTTCATTATTTGTTCCTATACCTCGCCTTGACGGTAATTATAGAACAATTTGCGTTACAGAAAAAGTCTCAGAAATCAGTTAGGGTGAAGATCAAGATTCGGGGCTTTGACCCCAGCACAACCTTAATGAGTATATATATAATGAGTATATATATATATGAGTATATATATATATATATATATATATATATATATATATATATATATATATATATATATATATATGTGTGTGTGTGTGTGTGTGTGTGATGTGTGTGTGTGTGTGTGTGTGTGTGTGTGTGTGTGTGTGTCATTTCCATTGGTAAATGTCACAGAAGGGACTAAATTATTAAGCTAAGCAGAGAGTGACCTGTGTTTTCATTATCAGGCAGAAGACATAATGCATCAACAGTTCTCAGGAACTTGGTTTGTGGTGGCAAAATGTCTTTTAATATCCTGGTCTCGAACAAGAGACAACGGGTTTACCATAGCCATGCCATTTTTTTAATTATAGAAACTATTTTTGAACTCATATTTGCAGTCAACAGTCATAGACTAAATAAAATCAATAATAGAATCAGAATTTAATGTGAGGATAAATATAAAAAAATCGTCAACTAAAAACTGCAGTAAATTAACCACTGGGAGTATAATGAACGATGCCATAACATCAAATCTGCAAGTGTAAATTCATTAGTCATGTAAATATACTGTAACTAGTGCATTATAGATAGTTAATATGGTGTTTGGTGCTGAGTAATAACCCACGTGGACACAGAAACACAGGAGGTTAACTGATCTGTATATTTCGACCCCCTTCTGGGGTCCTCTTCAGCTGAAGAGGACCCCAGAAGGCGGTCGAGATATACAGATCATTCAAACCTTCTGTGTTTCTGTGTCCACGTGGGTTATTACTCAGCACTGACAAGTGTTCGCTACACTTGAGTTATTCATGGTGTCTGGTATTTTGTGCTCGAAATTTCTAGCTATCAATCCAAGCATTTTGTTATCCTTGCTCTTCGCAGACAGGCATTGCTTGGTACTTCTGAGGTCGTTCCTTATGATTACCCCAAGGTTCTTTTCTTCTATTGTTTTGGTTAGTCTATTACCAAACATTTCACATTCATGATTAAGATTATCGTGAAGGATTTATGTATTCAGGGAATTCAAAGATTATGATGTTTACCCATTTTTTTTATGTGTTATATCGGAGTATTTTGATATCTCCATCATTTACATTAAGTAGGTCTTCGGAGTGCCTTGGAGACTATTTTTTTTCTTCTGGAAATAGTGTCCTTTATTATGCGGACACCAACAGACCGATGTTATTAAAATTCTCAAGAGTTAAACTGCTATGTAGGAATTTATACGTTTTATACAATTCCCACCACCATCTCTGACTTGGTAACATCTGCTGACGTTCTTGGTTCCCTCTCAATACAAAAAGAAATTTCACACTATCGTGAATTTAAGTATAGGAATTGGAAGGAATCGTGCAAGATTAATCCGTGGTATTTATAACTGGAGGTACAGCAGCGGGGCCTCCATAACTGGAGGTGCAGCAGCGGGGCCTCCATAACTGGAGGTGCAGCAGCGGGGCCTCCATAACTGGAGGTGCAGCAGCGGGGCCTCCATAACTGGAGGTGCAGCAGCATGGCCTCTATGACTAGAAGTACAGTGGCTTGGTCTCTATGAAGTAGAGCAGCTTAGCTTCCATGACAGGAGGTACGGCAATGTAATCTCCATTGCTGGAGGTACAGCAGTCTGGCCACCACGACTGGAGGTTTCCACGGAGCACGAGACGTGGAGGAGTATTGGCAATAAAGCAGCAATAAGCGTAGCTCCCATAAAGTAAGGTTATGTGTGCAATATTAGCTGGGGCAGCAGCAGCTAGGGGAGACTCGGCGAGTACAATGGCTGCGCACGAGACCTGACAGACAACATTGTAACTGTCACACACACGTCAGCTGACTTCCACCAAGATGGGAGAATATCAAATTTTTGTTAAATAAAAAAATACACACAAAAAACGTGCCATGGTGCCTTGAATGATCCGTCGCGCGACACCGGACGTGTGGGAGACGCTCCTATCCTGCGTCGGGACGAACCAGGGAGCGAGAGACGCTCCTACGGTACATCGTAAGGGTACGCGGGTAGCTCCTAAGGGTACAGTGCGCCAGGCGACAGAGAATTCGTCAGGCGACCAAACCAAAATGAGTAACCTCTAATAATACGAAACACATTAAAATTATACTCAACTTTAAACTGGTCGTTTCAGTAAGTATACGAAAATTAAGCAGACGACATAAAGAATGATAACAGAATATTGACCCAGTCGAAAGAGACAGTAAATATGTTCAAACAAAGTCAGGAGATAGCGATTATAATCAGGAGAATATTAACACTGCCTAGACCTGAATAAGCGAGACCTAAGTGCTTCCAGAGTGTGAGATAAAGACAGAGGGATATCGAAGATGGCAGGGATACACGACATGTTTATGGGACCATCGGGAAAGATTTTAAGACCCTGGGAATACAGGACCAGACTGCGGCAGTGTAGGACACAACAGTGGGAATATACGAAGGAGCCTTTGGAATAGAGGACGAGAACGTAAGAATATACTAAGGAATGGACAATGGATATATACAAAACAGGATCTTGGGAATAGAGGCCGGAACGTTAGACTGTAGAACTGGACAAGGAAGATATAAGATAGGTATCGTAGAATTTCGGATATCGTAGCGCATCACAGGTAACGCAGAAAATCATTTATCATAAAATTCATTTACCATAGAATGTCATTTATCGTAGTTTCCAAGTATCGCAGCGCACAGGTATCGCAACGTGTGAAGCATCACAGCCTAGTAGCATCATGAATCGCAGGTCTGGTAATGCATTGGACTCAGCTTCCCTGGACTTGACTAGTTGGACATAGTAGCAGTGAATACCAAGTGACTACTAGTGTATGGTGATCGTTTCTCTTATGTGAGGTAGTTACTTATGTGAGGTAGTTACTTATGTGAGGTAGTTACTTATGTGAGGTAGTTACTTATGTGAGGTAGTTACTTATGTGAGGTAGTTACTTATGATTCATATTGATCTGTCACTTATTTTCCAATAAAATAATAATAATAATAGAGTTGGAATACATACCATTACATCTTATGTAATGGAGATATCTGTTGGGGAAGCCTTCCACTGTCTCCCACAGATTCATCTAGGATAAGGGTCTCATCACCTCCGTCTTTTACCGTCTCCAGTATTATTCTGTGTTCTGGATTGATAAAGCCATTGATTGGCGAAACGTCTTTGCGATTAAGACGTTTCGCCAGTGTCTTTATCAGTGACCAGGGCAAGTTCTTAAGCCTCATCAACGGCTTGACGAAGCTCCTGGAGAGCGAAACGTTGTCACAGTAAAATGTCGCATTAGTTGCACTTGTGTTCTTCTACCTAACAAGATTCATCAAGACTCTTGCATGAAACACCACCTTCTTAGGCTGAGGGACTGATCCCCTAAAATTAATACTAGACATCTTCCATCGTCTCCAGATTCACTGATGGATTGACTGCATCCTTTTCATTTCACTACTACACCTGTTGCCTCTGTATGTGACTGACGAAGTCTACTGTATAGGCGAAACGTTTCCCCAATAAAGATACCCAACAGCTGCACATGTCTTGAGCAACACCATCCTATGACTGAGATTCGTCTCAGATATTTTAGTATCTGAAACAAATAAAATACGAAGCTTCTGCAGTCGCTGGTGTATTTTCTATAAACAAGATGATCACACATTTTGCCACAACATCTCACTGTAGTTAAAGAGGCAACTGATTTTAACGTTTCTCCCAACTCGTGGGAACGTTGAAACTGTGGGTAGGAGATGAGAGGAAAGACGGAGGGAGAGAGGACGAGGAGACACATAGTGTAGGACTGGGAAAGATGGGGAGAAACAAGTGGAGGGAGAGTGAGAGGAAAATGAAAGGGGGGAATGGATGAAAAGACAAAGAAGGGGAAGGAGAAAAAACAAGTGAAGGAGGGGGAGTGAAGGAGAGAAGGGAAGCAGAAAGGGAGACAAGTGTCATTCACTAACGCAGGAACAATACAAGGATCAAGTATCAAATAACAACGCAATTAAAAGGAGAAAAGAAACCGGAATGAAGCAGGGAGTAAAGATGGAAGAAGCCAACAAATTGGGTCTAGTGTTAAGATGGCTTGGTAGTGATCTCAGGGGAGGCCATGTGGAGGAAGGGTGCAGGGAGGGAAGGAGGGAGAGAGGGAGGGAAGGAAGGCAGAAGGCTGGTGTGGGAGGGAGGGAGAATTGAGGGCTGGGGTGAGAGGGAGGGAGGAAGGGAAGGCTGAGTTCTAGTGATAGTGGGAAGGAGGGAGGGTTGAGGGCTGGTTTGTAATGGATGGAGGGAAGGAGAGTTGAGGGCTGGGGTGGGAGGAATGGAAAGAGGGTTCAGTCCTGCTGTGGGAGAGAGTTCTCATGTGGAAAGAATATAAGGAAGAAGGGAGAGTGGAGGGTTAGTGCAGCAGGGAGGGAGGGAGGGAGGAATGATGGAGGGCTAGCTTTAGAGGGAGAGTGAAAGGCTGCTGTGGAATGGAGGGCGGTAAGGAGGGCTGGAATAGTAGGAAGGGTAAGGGAGTAGGGCTTATGGGGAGGGAGGGAAATAATAATAATAATAATAATAATAATAATAATAATAATAATAATAATAATAATAATAATAATAATAATAATAATAATAATAATAATAATCTTTATTTCTACAAGTACATGTACAAGATAATTAGGCCTAGCTGACATCAATGACATACTACTATACAGAAAGCCGCTTGTTATGCTGAGCATTTCGGGGAAATTAAGTCAGTTTTGTCCCAGAATGCGACCCACACCGGTCGACTAACACCCAGGTACCTATTTTACTGATAGGTGAACATGGGCAACAAACCGTTTTAATATGATATGAGCTATGGAAACATCCCATTGTTTTTAGGTTAGGTTAGGTAAGGTTCGTCAGGAAACATGACAAGTGTTTCCTGACGCGGGTCTTAGTCTTATGATGATCCACCGTTGGAGCTTTCGGTCATCTCACCGAGGCCTTCCGCTGGCTTACCGTTTTACCCCTTTAAAAAATATGGTCATGGTTATAACCATTTTTATTTTTTCCCATTGTTTTGTTTGGCGCTGTTGGTTAGTTAAGTAACTGAAATTCATAACTACATCATGAATGCCTCCACATGCCTTCATTTTCTTTCACACATAATTTTACTCTACACACATAAGGCTGGAAAGATAAACCGCCGTCCCAGGAGCTGGAAAAACAACACACGAAGATACGCATCATCCACAGGTACCGTCGTACATACTGCGTCCACATCCCTCAGAAACTCGGCCCTAACATTATGGTAGTTACTACCAAGACCATACGAGACTTCACAAACATTGACGTTACGGTAGTCGCTACCAAGACCATACGAGACTTAACAAACATTGACGTTACGGTAGTCGCTACCAAGATCATACGAGACTTCACAAACATTGACGTTACGGTAGTCGCTACCAAGACCATACGAGACTTCACAAGGTCCTCGACGCTATATACTGGGTCCCAGGATGCAGGAGTACACAAAATTTTGCCTGGTGCTTGTGACCAGATAAACATCGGAGAGACAGCCAGAAGTCTTATCAGGCTGTACTCACCTAGTTGTGGTTGCAGGGGTCGATTCATAGCTCCTGGCCCCGCCTCTTCACTGGCCGCTACTGGGTCCATCTCCCTGCGCCATGAGCTTTATCATACCTCTTCTTAAAGCTATGAATGGATCCTACCTCCACTACATCGCTTCCCAAACTATTCCACTTCCTGACCACTCTGTGACTGAAGAAATACTTCCTAACATCCCTGTGATTCATCTGAGTCTTCAACTTCCAACTGTGTCCCCTTGTTGCTGTGTCCCATCTCTGGAACATTCTGTCTCTGTCCACCTTGTCAATTCCTCTCAGTATTTTATATGTCGTTATCATGTCCCCCCTATCGCTCCTGACCTCCAGTGTTGTCAGGTCGTCAGGTCGAACAGGACCACATGTTGCTAGAACAAGCAACACAAATAATGATGAATTAGACACATGTGCAATATCTGGGTATCTTCATTTTGTAGACGTTTCGCCATCAATTGTCTTTAATAATACAAGGACACAATGCGAAGACTATAGGATAATAAAGATAGTAGAAGATATTGCAGATGTCTAATTCATTATCTTGTCGGTACTTCATACAGGCATCTGTCACTATGCCTCCTGCAATAGCTGCTCCAACTCTGTCACTATGCCTCCTGCAATAGCTGCTCCAACTCTGTCACTATGCCTCCTGCAATAGCTGCTCCAACTCTGTCACTATGCCTCCTGCAATAGCTGCTCCAACTTCAATGTTCATTCGTGTGTCGGCGGATCCTGATGTGGATAATGATCTTTCTGCTAAAAGTTGGGAAACACCGAAGCTCCCAGACCTTTAGGGGATTGTGTCGGATGTGGCAATTAAGGCAGCCAACAACAAATACCACCTCTGTCGGTCGTTTTCACGGATGACTAGTCGTGTCTCATTCAAGTTCGTTAAGCGTCCACATTTACCTCCGTGCTGTACACTGGTGTTGTTGCAGTCATCCCGTCTACAGGCGTCTCTGTGCTCACCAGCTCTTATACTTAATGATTTAGCAGTTTCTGCCATATTCTTACACTCACATCCACACGGTATTAATGTACAGTTATATTCCTACGCTGTTGAAGGTTCTCTTTCGTGGTTTTACACCAAGTTTCTGTCCAACTAATTTTCTGCCTAACCTTACCCTTACTAGTCACCTGCACTGCCCACTATATAATATCCTT
This sequence comes from Cherax destructor, assembly GCA_009830355.1. Classification (NCBI taxonomy): domain Eukaryota; kingdom Metazoa; phylum Arthropoda; class Malacostraca; order Decapoda; family Parastacidae; genus Cherax; species Cherax destructor. The sequence continues at coordinate 36,492 of WNWK01000058.1, forward strand.
GTTTTATTTTGCTCTGTGTTAGTACTGACGAAGCCACTAGAGGGGAAACTTTCCCTTGAAAACTGGCAAAATGGTGCCAACACTCCATTAACAACACCATCGTTCTACTAATTGGGATACAAGAGTGTTAAAATTTTGAGGACAGTTAGAAGAGGCTTTCAGTAGCTATTGTATGGAAACCAATTTCCAGAATGGCTTATATAAAATTCATCAGATCAATTCAGCACTTGTTAACTGTTCCACGAACCTTCACTAATAGTCAAACAGGGCTGATTATTTGAAGCTGATCAGATAAGGCGTTCTTTGGGGACCGCTGAAGGCATGAAGCAGTAGTCTGAGGTGGTCAGTCCCTCGGCCTTCATCGCTGTGTTGCAGGTGATGGGTAAAATATGATATAAAAATAACGACAAATGTAAACTAAGACACAAGTGCATTATCAGCATATTTAACGTTTGGCCACAAAAGTGGAAAATAGTCTAAGGTGATTAGTCGCTCAGCCTTGAAAGAGTCTTGATGACACTTAAGTGGATCCCTGAGGTTAGAGACTCGCACTTAAGTGACAGGAGAGGCGAAGCAGTGTAGAGATGAGGTCGTGGGTGGGCGGAACAGACTAGTAGCACTAGGTCATGTTAATAGATTAAGCAAGAAGGCTGAGAGACTCATCACCTCAAATTACTACTTCATGTCTTCCACCGTCTCCACTGTCATCTTCTGTTGGACTAATCAATCCAGTGGTCGGTCAGATTGGACTAATCAATCCAGTGGTCGGTCAGATTGGACTAATCAATCCAGTGGTCGGTCAGATGTCTCCACAAAGAAAAAAATGGCCGAGTGTTGACCACGTGTCATGTTCAGCTTTGGCTCATCACAATAAAAAATCATCAGACTCATGGACGTTACTATCGGATGGTAGTAACGTCGGATGGTAGTACTATCGGATGGTAGGCCTACAAATACATCTGGGAGTATGAAGTACCAGCTGACATAGGTCTATCCAAACGGAAATTCTCTCGGCACTCTGCGCCATTACTTGCTTGAAAGCGAAAATAATCCAAGATTCTAGATCTCCCTCGCAAATAATAAATTCCTAAATACAGGCGGGTCCAGCTTTACAGAGCTTCACTTTACGGCGTTTCACTAATACACCGGTTTTCAATTATACCCATTCTTAATTTATTCACACTTCCTACAATAAACATATTCATCACTCACTACATATAAGCTAAGGACGAAAGTATTTAAATGTAAGTAATGTGTGTACTGTACTTATTACACTTTATGACATTTTTTTTTTTTTTGAAGAATTCTTTTCCACTTCCATAGGGAAGTGGAAAATAATTCTTCCCCCGTAAGCCATGCGTGTCGTAAGAGTCGACTAAAATGCCGGGAGCAAGGGGCTAGTAACCCCTTCTCCTGTATACATTACTAAATTTTTAAGGTTTCCCAGCCTCGGTGGGATATGGCCGGTTTCTTGAAATAATAATAATAATAGTAAAGTACGCAATGTTGAAGCCCAATTCCTGGACCCATCGTGTGCCTCTGTGTGTAAAATGATAATCACATCAGATCTGCTGCTGGTAAGCGGCACACTGGTGGTGTCCTTGATGCCTCCACCTTTTTCTTCCTTATTCTTCTCCTCTTCCACCTCTTCTTTCTCCTCCAGCTCTTCTTCCTCCTCCACCTCGTCTTTCTCCCTCCTTCACCTCTTCTTCCTCCTACTCCTCTTCTTCCTTCTCCTCCTCCTCCTCCTCCTCCTCCTCCGCCGCCTCTGACATACGAGTTATCTGTAAAAGTAAACACACACACACACACACACACACACACACACACACACAGTTAAGCCATCAAAAAAGTCAGGGGCTGTTAAGATCAGCCATTACTTCTTTGTGCGTAGGGGAGGTCCCTCCTGCTCTCTCGCACTCTCACTCTCGCTCTCACACTCACCTTCACTCACACTTTCACTCTCCTTCTTACCTGTAATATACACCTGTGATCGCTTTCAAGAAGGTTTATACCATTACATCCCGGTCTGGAGTCCAGCTTCTCTGTTAATTGCTTGCTTAAAAAAAAGGCTCTGTTGCTATAACTTCCCCGCTGGCCCTCAGACCTATCACAGCTTGGTTGACTGACCCTTACCGGACGTAGTAATCCAGCAGGATGTAGTGATCCAGCCGGATGTAGTGATATAGCCGGATGTAGTGATCCAGCCGGATGTAGTGATCCAGCCTGATGTAACGATCCAGCCGGATGTAGTGATCCAGCTTCCATTTGTTCCTGCAATATTTCTGACATCTGATGATAGCAGGTTGAATAGTCTTGGACCAAGAAAATTGATATTTACCACGGATATTGGACCACGGATATTGGACCACGGATATTAGACCACGGATATAGGACCACGGATATAGCGCCTTTACTTTTGACTGGGTTTATTTTACACCTTCGCAAAATCACTCACTCCAAAAAGAACAAAATGTCACAATACCGTGACTGGAACAATACACAAATAACCCTCACATAGGAGAGGGGAGCTTACGACGACGTTTCGGTCCGACTTGGACCATTTACAAGTCACACTAACACACGAAGGTGAGGGAGCCAGTATATATAAGAGAGGGTGGGACAGAGAAGGGATAAAGAGAGGAAATGCTATGGCAATGTGTGGATTTGGTCTGAAACCCTCAAATATCTTCCGGATATATATTATCAGGTATCTCTCTTTTCGTTTTAAAGAGAACAATTTCATTAATTTTAGGCGTTTCCAGCAGTTTTAAGGCCTTATTGATTGTATGCGGGCAGTAAGCGATCCCTGTACATTTCCAGCTCTGATATCTATCCTGGCTTAAACGGAGCTGTGGCTGGTGGTTGTGTATTCGTCTGTCTTCTATGAGGATGAGAAATGGTAGAGGTGCCAAGAGGGTATCCTAAGGTACTGATATTTTTTACATTGTTAAGACTAGATTTTGTTTAGTTTATCACTACTCTTTTTGTTCTATTTGCTAGAAAATTCAATGTCAATTTTCCTAAAATTCCCGTTATGCCTAGTGATTTTATTATCCATAACTCCGTGCTTACACTTGATAAATGCCTTTGCAAAGTCCGTGTAAACCAAATCTGCGTTTTGATATTCTTCCCAAAACTCCGTGATTTTATGGCAATGATATAGTTGAAATAGGCCTGATCTTACCGCTGATAATTCAGGTTGATCTGGATTACGTAGGTCTTGCTCTTCCATGTAAGGTTGTGTCTCACTCCCCTTCTCAAAGGTTTTTACGATATGTGATGTCAGTGCTACTAGTAATAGAGTTTTTGTCATGCCTCTGTTGCACTCCTTTGCACAGAGGAGTATACCTGCACTTTTCACGCCCTCTGTGAGGTCAACTAAGTCTGAGATCATTCTACAGAGAATAGTGAGTACTCTTGCTAGTGGTAGTTTGCACTTTATAATAAGTATAGAACTCCAGGAATCAGACCCAGGTGCTGCTTGCGTGGGCAAGTGGTCTGTTTGTCTGATTATGAAGGATTTGTGATCCTGTCAGTTATACGATCAGTAAAGTGGTCAGCGGCGATGGGTCACCAATTCTCCTGTCATCAAATGGATTGCTGGACACTGATTCAACTATCATTTTTAGAGGGAATGTAGACGAGACAGTTTTTACAGTGGTAAAATGAAGATTGAAGGTGAAAATGAAAATGAGGGTTTATCTCTCATTCTCACAACACACACACACACACACACACACACACACACACACACACACACACACACACACACACACACACACACACACAACACACACACACACACACACACACATAGTAAAACATTATTTGCATTCCTCATTCCACAATTCTCAAATATTTATTTTTTCCTAGCAGTGAGATACACAATTCTCATTTTCAGAATATCTGGGAAATTAAAATTCAAATAACTCTCAGAGAATGTGAGGAGAGACAGCCCGAGGGTGAGAGACAGCAGGAGGGTGAGAGACAGCCCGAGGGTGAGAGACAGCAGGAGGGTGAGAGACAGCCCGAGGGTGAGAGACAGCAGGAGGGTGAGAGACAGCCCGAGGGTGAGAGACAGCCCGAGGGTGAGAGACAGCCCGAGGGTGAGAGACAGCCCGAGGGTGAGAGACAGGCCGAGGGTGAGAGACAGCCCGAGGGTGAGAGACAGCCCGAGGGTGAGAGACAGCCCGAGGGTGAGAGACAGGCCGAGGGTGACAGACACCCCGAGGGTGAGAGACAGCCAGAGGGTGAAATGCCAGGCTGGAGGATTGTTTTATTGCAGTTCTCTCTACCTTCCTCCCTCCCACCCAATTTCTCCATTCCCATCTCTCCCACCCCATCCCCCACCCCATCTCTCCCACCCCATCCCTCCCACCCCATCCTTCCCACCCCATTTCTCCCACACCATCCCCCACCCCATCTCTCCCACCCCATCACTCCCACCCAATCTCTCCCACCCAATCCCTTCCACCAAATTTCTCCCACCCCATCCCTTCTCACCCCGTTCCTGCCATCCCATCCCACAGTTCCCATCCCTTCCAGTCCATCCATAATAATAAAAGTAATAATAATAATAATAATAATAATAATAATAATAATAATAAATCTTTATTTCTACAACTTGTGTGTCACGAAGATCAGTCAATTTATTTTTGTGATATAAAGGTGAGATTATTATTATTATTATTATTATTATAAAAATCAAGGGGGAGCGCTAAACCCGTAGGATTATGCAACGCCTGTGGTGGGAGGGGATGTGGAAGGTATTCAGGCTTAATTCAAGGAACTGGAGCACAGATCTAATTCCCTAGATGAAGAGCCCCTCACCAGCGTCAAGGAACCTCCCTTGAGGGGTTACAAAGGTGAGAACAACCCTCTCGCCTCTCTGCTCAGCTTTACATTTTAGTTCAAGTCTGCGGTGATCCTCAGTCAAGTATCACCCAGTGACTGGTCGTCCTGAGTGTCGTTCCATCGCGCGTGTGATAAACCCTGACGGTAAACAGGAAAGTAAATAAATATAGGCGAATATAGTAATTTACAAAAGGAGAAATCTGCAGGGGTTGAGCAGAATCTGAATTGCACGAAATTTTGTTGAAAAGATGTTTTTCTTATGGATTTTTTCTTTTTAGCTTTAATTAAAACAATTTTTTTTCTTCTCCTTTGATGTTTACTCAGCGGGAAAAGTTTTCCTAACGACGGTTCAGCACGTTCGTACAGATCCTCTCCGACTTCCGACGTACGCGACGTACGTCCATCCGCACGAACGACAGACCCAAAAAAAAATATACACTATAAATTAGAAAAATAAAAAAAAATAATATATGTACGTATATAAAGAACGATAAATATACTTACTGTGTTTGTTAAAATTCATGCGAAGACTAAAAAGGCAAAGGACAATGTTGAAATAATGAGTTCCAAGAAAATTGATAGGCCTACCCTAAGTTAAATTCCATTCAACTTTTTTATTAGTGAAGCCTATGAATGATAACTACAAGGAAGCAACATCAGTTTGTGAGTAACGAAACTTAAGATAATAAAGCAGATTGGTTAAAAAAAAGAGATAATCATGACAGAAATATATTAGGTTAAAAGAATATTGCACACATGTCTCCATTTCCAGACCCGACAGGTCGGTCGCACCGGACCCGACAGGTCGGTCGCACCGGAACTCCGACGTAACTCGGGGGAAGATCTGTCTTTAGTTAACCTTTATGTATTTATTTACAAATAATGCAAGATGAAGAGAGTGAAAGAGAGACAGACAGAGACAGAGACAGAGAGACAGACAGAGACAGAGAGAGAGAGACAGACAGACAGACAGAGAATTACAACAGGAAACTACAATTACAAACTCCAGTCTGACTTTTACACTCGACCCTGGGAGAGTCTGAGAGGGATGGGAGGTTAAACGCAGTGTGGCGCACTCTTGAACGATGTGTGGGAGTGTGTGGGTGTGTGGGTATTTGTGGGTGAGTGTGGGAGTGTGGGTGTGTGTGGGGGTGTGTGTGGAAGTGTGTGGGTGTGTGTGGGTGTGTGTTGGTGTGTGTGGATGGGTGTGGGTGGGTGTGGATGTGTGGTGGTGTGTGGTGGTGTGTGGTGGTGCGTGGTGGTGTATGGTGGTGTGTGGTGGTGTGAGGTGGTGTGGTGGTGCGTGGTGGTGTGTGGTGGTGCGTGGTGGTGTTTGGTGGTGTTTGGTGGTGCTGGTGGTGTGTGGTGGTGTGTGGTGAGTAGTGGTAGTGTAGTGATGGGTGAAGTCTCTTCTTTGTCATGTTTAGCAGTTAGGGTTCCAACAGTGGCTACATGATGATGGTTCCAACACTGGCTACATGATGATGGTTCCAACGCTGGCTACATGAGGATGGTTCCAACGCTGGCTACAGGAGGATGGTTCCAACACTACCTACAGGAGAATGGTTCCAACACTGGCTACAGGAGGATGGTTCCAACACTGTCTACAGGAGGATCGTTTCAACACTGGCTACTGGAGGATAGTTCCAACACTGTTTACAGGAGAATGGTTCCAACGCTGGCTACATGAGAATTGTTCGTGGAAATGCCAAGTGTGACAGCTCTGATAAAGCCATCTATTATAGCTGGGTTATACAATACTGAATGATATAGCACTCACTGATACTACCATCAATCATACACCGTCCCTGGATGCACACATGCCCACTACCAATCAGTTAGTCACTCAATTAATCAAATTCCTCTCTCTTCTCTCTCTTTCTCTCTCTCTCTCTCTCTCTCTCTCTCTCTCTCTCTCTCTCTCTCTCTCTCACACACACTCTACACCGTGTACGTCAGGCCCATACTGGAATATGCAGCACCAGTTTAGAATCCACACCTGGTCAAGCACGTCAAGAAACTAGAGAAAGTGCAAAGGTTTGCTAGTTCCAGAGCTAAGGGAAATGTCCTACGAAGAAAGGTTAAGGGAAATCGGCCTGGCGACACTGGAGGACAGGAGGGTTGGGGAAGACATGATAACGACATACAAAATCCTGCGGGGAATAGACAAGGTGGATAGAGACACGATATTCCAGAGAGGGGACACAGAAACAAGGGGTCACAATTGGAAGCTGAAGACTCAGATGAGTCAAAGGGATGTTAGGAAGTATTTCTTCAGCCATAGAGTAGTCAGAAAGTGGAATAGTCTAGCAATTGATGTAGTGGAGGCATGAACCATACATAGCTTTAGGACGAGGTATGATAAAGCTCATGGAGCAGGGAGAGAGGGGACCCAATAGAGATCAGTGAAGAGGCTGGGCCAGGAGCTGAGTCTCGACCTCCGCAAACACAATTAAGTGAGTACACACACACACTTTTTATTTATCTTTACACAGGGTTTGACAAGGTTAGGTTATGGATTCCTAACTTTATTGACAAGCTAAGAGCTGTTACCTACGTCAGCTCATTTGAAAGCACTTTTATTGTTATGAAACATTCTCTCTCTCGATTATATTCATTTTTCGAAAGAGAAAAAGAATAATAATGTAAGGCAGTATTTAAATAAAAATCAAAGTCCAACTCAAACCCACCCATACCCACTCATGTATATGTCTAACCTATTTTTAAAACTACACAATGTTTTAGCTTGAGTGAGATTACTCGGGAGTTTGTTGCACTCATTCACAACTCTATTACCAAACCAGTGCGTTCCTATATCCATTCTAAATGTAGGTAAAGAGAAAACTAAATGAGAAAAAGCTTGATAACAAAGGAACAAGGACGGATATGAAGCCTCTGAATTACAGCAGGAATTGTGTAAAGTGTTACAATACCAGGCGCCAGACTATGTAATTTAACAAGTAGTTGAGAGAATCGCAAAACAGCTGACACAGTTATAGGACCTTCCATTATCCAAAGAGGCTGATAACAGGGACACTCAGTATTGCCAGAAGAGGAAATACCATACGTCTTCAAAAAGTGTGCAGGAAAAAAATGAAGCCTTCCACTCATGACAATTTTGGGAGGTATTTTATTGAAGGTAACTTAGAGGACGAATGGAAGATGGTGCGCATTCTGCCGATATTTTTAAAAAGGTTTCATCGACTGTATCTCTTCCACGCATTGTTGCAAAAAAAAAAAAAAATAGTTGAAAAAAGCTATTAGAGAAGAATGGGGGAAAAAAGAGAAAAAACCTGCTAGTTATTAGAGACTTCAGTCTTTGCTACGCAGATTCCTGGATATGAAATCTATTAAACTACTACAACAGGGACACAAAAATCGTCCGAGAAAGATATGAACAGACACGTTATATTCATTCATTTTTCAAGAAATATTTCGACAGAGTGCTTCATGAAGGACTAATCTCAGCATTATAAAAATATATGAGGATTAAAATGCAAACAGATTTTTGATTGGAAAGGAAAACTGAGGAGTAATAAGAGTAAAAAATATTTTCATTGGAAAATGTCACCAATGGGGTGCCCTGAGGATCGATGGAAAAGTGGGCAGATGTATATTTAACTTCTTAATACGACAAATAGAACTCAGAAAGTAGAAGTAAACAAAGTAAAATCGGAAGCTGCCACATTGAGAAGCTGTTCCTCAAGGCCCGGTAATAACCCCACGTCTGTTTCTCATTCTTACATCCGTCACTGACAAGGATATAAATCATAGCACTATAACATCCTTTGCTGGTGACACCAGAATCTCTGAGAGTGTCATGCGTCGAAGACAGCGAATCTTCAGTCGGATATAAATCAAGTCTTCCAGTGGGCCTCAGACAACAATATGATGTTTAACGAGGACATGTTTTGATTGCTCCGCTTTGGAAGAATGGAGGAAAGACTGAGACAAAGTACAAGACAAGACAAGTTTTACCTGCGTGTCTTAGGAGTAATGATGACAGAAAATCTCTCTTTCAAGGTTCACAACAATGTTGCCATTGCTGCCGCAAAGAAAGACAGGAAACACTGAGCCAATGATGATACTCTTCAAGTCATTTGTTCTCTTCAGGCTAATATTCTGCTGTATACTAACGGCCAATTTAAAAAAAAAAGGCAAGAGCTGGAAAACGTGCAGATAACTTTCACTGCCTATATACACTCAAGTATCTGAGCTTCTGGTGAGAAAGATCCAGGAAGAACTGATCCCTAACCAGAACACTTGGCAGACGGTGTTTACCTCCACTTCAAAGCAGAAGCATAACGAGTAGACTGAGAGAGAAATTGGTGAATGTCAGAGATCCTCGACTCTTCAGTGGCCTCCCTCCGTGGAAAAGGAGAAGCATAAACAAACTTCTGTCTTCAAGAGGAAACTGGACAGATTCCTTAAATCAGTTCCAGACCAGCTGGGCTGTGGTTCGTACAATGAACTGCATATAGCCAGCAGTGACAGCCTAGTTGATCAGGCTTTGATCTAACATGAAGTCCTGTCTGAGACCGGGCCACTGAGGCGTTCACACTAGAAACATCCTTCAAGTATCCAAGATCATGTCATAACTGTCCAAGCAACTGCGAGAGGTAGGAGTAACCAGCTCTCAACTCACGTTGCCTTGGTCATGCAATTGCGAATCCACATATTTAGCAATATTCTCAAGATTCTTTCAAAGATTTTAACAATAAGTGATGTCAGCAACATCCATCAATAGTCTTATAAATTTGAGGATATATTAGGAGTCTTTAATAACAATGAAATTACTCCTGTGTCCAGTTTGCGCCATATATTCAAGGAACGTAAAAAAGGTTTCTTTCAATTCTTCATCAATATCTGATCCCACGAGTCTGGGACTGAGGCAAAGTACACGGGTATGATATCAACGGCGTCTTGGAAGTCGAGTGGGGTTAGGGTCATGTCAGAAAGTCTGGAGATATCGGCAAAGATTTGAGTCTCGTTCATGAAAAAAAAATCATTTAGATTCTCAATGTTTATCCAAATTAATGGATCACTGAAAATAAGAGTCACATTGCGACTTCAGTTTTTCACTGATATCTCTGTTGTCGTCAGTGTAAGTTCCATCTCCTTTGAGCAAGAGTCTGATACTAAATATAGTTTTTTACCCTGGATTTTGCAGATGATAAAAAAAGTATTATGGATTTTTCTTAACCTCTGTGTCTCTCCTGAACTCTGTATTAGTCATTGAGCTTATATTCAGTGTTTTCCTTTTCTCTTACAAGTGTTGTTTTTAGTTTATTTTCAGAATGTTTGCAGCGTCTGAGAAGTTGTGTGATTCTTCATCTTAGCCTGTAGAAGGAACACCTCTCTCTTTCTAATATGCACATTTTTTTTTTTTCATAATGCTGTGGTAGAAGGTCAGTGGGTGGTGGATGGGTGTAGTGTGAGTAGTGGGGGTCAGTGGGTAGTGAGTGGGAGTGAAATGACTGGTGGTTAGGGTGGATGCCTGTGGATAGGCTTTCGTAAAGAAGTGCATTGGGTGGGGAATGATTGGTTGGGTAGGTTGAGTAGGGTGAGGGATGAGGGTTAGTTGGGTGAAGTTGAGTTGGGTGAGCAAGAGGCTGAGTTGGCTGAGAGTAAGATGAGTTAGAGTGAGTTCCGCTATCACTTCAACTGCACTTGTTTTTCTACTGAGAAGGTCAAAGTGTTGCAGGTGGTTGATGAGAGGGGTGACGAGCCAGGTGGAGAAGGGGGGTGAAGGGGCAGTGTTGGAGTGAAGAACTAGGAGACGGGTGAACACCCGGGGAAGGGAAAGGAAGAAAGGAATGAATCACGGGAGAGACGAGAAAGAATGTGGGGGGAAAAGAAGGGGAAGGGAGACAAGGTATTAGAAGATGAATAAATGGAATGGAGACGAAACTGAAGGTGAATTAGACGAAAACGAGAAGAGAAGGAAGAGAAAGAAAGTGAAAAGAGTTTTCGAGAGAAGAGAGAGAATGAGGGGAACCGAGCGAGGGGAGAGACAGGGGAAGGTGGAGGCAGAGGCAGAGGAAGGTGGAGGCAGAGACAGGGGAAGGTGGAGGCAGAGGCAGGGGAAGATGGAGGCAGAGGCAGGGAAAGGTGGAGGCAGAGGCAAGGGAAGGTGGAGGCAGAGGCAGGGAAAGGTGGAGACAGAGGCAGGGGAAGGTGGAGGCAGAGACAGGGGAAGGTGGAGGCAGAGACAGGGGAAGGTGGAGGCAGAGACAGGGGAAGGTGGAGGCAGAGACAGGGGAAGGTGGAGGCAGAGGCAGGGGAAGGTGGAGGCAGAGGCAGGGAAAGGTGGAGACAGAGGCAGGGGAAGGTGGAGGCAGAGACAGGGGAAGGTGGAGGCAGAGACAGGGGAAGGTGGAGGCAGAGGCAGGGGAAGGTGGAGGCAGAGACAGGGGAAGGTGGAGGCAGAGGCAGGGGAAGGAATGACAATGAAGGATGATATACTAGAGATAGGAAAAAAACAAATGTGGAAATAACAGCAAGAGGAAGAGAGAGAGAGAGAGAGAGAGAGAGAGAGAGAGAGAGAGAGAGAGAGAGAGAGAGAGAGAGTGAAGGATGAGAATGGGAGAGTTACACATGCCAGGCACAGGAAGAGGGGAAATAAAAAGATAAAAGAGAAGAGGTGAGTGGAGAGAGAGAGTTGGAGGGGAAAACTGAGATATGAGCGATACGAAATAAAATATGTAAAAGTGTAAGAGGAATATAAAAGCGAAATAGAGAGAGAGAAAGAGAGAGATAGATAGATAGATAGATAGATAGATAGATAGATAGATAGATAGAGAGAGAGAGAGAGAGAGAGAGAGAGAGAGAGAGAGAGAGAGAGAGAGCAGACAGACAGACAGACAGACAGATGGCATGGTGGCTAGCGCTCTTGCTTCACGCACGGAGGGCCCGGGTTCAATTCCCGGCGGGGCCGAAACATTTCGAAGTGTTTCGTTACACACACACACACACACACACACACACACACACACACACACACACATACATACAACAGGCCTAGTGTCTAATAGACATGTGCCTAGGACAAAATGGTAACTAACTAACAGAGAGACAGAGAGAGAGAGAGAGAGAGAGAGAGAGAGAGAGGGAAGGAGGGAGGGAGGGAGGGTGAAAGAATAGAGCGGAGTGGGCGGGGCAGGGAGAGATCAGGCAGGGTGTGACAGGGTAAAATAGGGTGGGGTGGTGTGCAAAGTGGAAAGCGAGGGGCGGGCTATAGAGGGGGCAGGGAGAGGGAGGGTAAGAAAGAGACGAGTGGGGTGGGGCAAGGCTTTATGGGGTGGTCCAGGGCTGGGCTTGGTGGGAGAGGGTGTGGTTGGGTGGGCCCGGGCTGGGCTGGGTGGGAGAGGGTGTGGTTGGGTGGGCCCGGCCTGGGCTGGGTGGGAGAAGGTGGGGCGTGGAAAGTTGGGTGTCACTAGCACTGATGAAGAACAAACAGGAGAGCATTACGTTATTGTCAACACTGGCTTATATCAACAGCGAGACCCTGGGGGAGAGAACAACGCTAAGTAGACACGGCGCACTCACAATAAAGAAAGCAGGCTACGACCCACCAACATATATATATATATATATATATATATATATATATATATATATATATATGTATATATATATACTTCCATCATTCAATCACTCTTTTGCCATAAGGCGTGCCGATACTACAGTTCAAAAACTGCAGCATATCTCCCCCCCCTCTTTCAGAGTACAGACACTACCTCCAGGAATTAAGTCCGACAAAACCAGTTTCCTCTGAATACCTTCATAAATGTTACCTTGCTCACACTCCAAATTCACGCCGTCATAAAAACCATTTTCCTCCACGTGCTCCTATCTAACACGCTCCCGCATGCCTGCTGGAAGTCTAAGCCCTTTGCACACAAAACCTCCTTTACCCCTTCCTTACAACCTTTCTTAGGATGACCACTACCCTGCCTTTCTTCCAAAACAGATTTATATGCCCTCCAAGTAAATCTATTTTGCTCCATCCTCTTTAAATGTCCCAACCACCTCAACAATCCCTCCTTCAGCTCTCTGGATAATACTTTTAATTACTCCATACTTGCTTCTAATCTCCAAGCTACGGATTCTCTGCATAATATTTACACCCCACATTGCCGACACAACGTCTCCACTGCCTCCAGCCTTCTCCTTGATGCAACATTCACCACACACACACACACACACACTCAGTGGCAACGTTATTAGGTACGCCTGTACACCTGCTCGTCAATGCAAATATCTGATCACTCAATTATGTGTGAGCACTTCAGTGCCTAAAAGCATGCAGGCATGGTCAAGAGGTTCAGCTGTTGCTCAGATCCGACATCAGAACGGCGAAGAAATGTGATATAAGTGACTTTGGCCGTTTAATGCCTGTTGGTGCCAGACGGAGTGATTTAAATATATCTAAAAAACTATTGATGTCTTGGGATTTACAGAAAATAGTGTGAAAACTTAAAACATTCAGTGAGCAGCAGTTCTGTGGGTGAAAACGCCTTGTTCATGAAAGAGGTCAGAGAAGAATGGCCAGACTGCTTCAAGATGAAAGGAAAGGGACAGTAGCACAAACAACCACATGTAACAACAATGGTATGCAGACGAGCATCTCTGAACACACAACACGTTGAATCTTGAAGTGGATCAGCAGCAGCAGCAGAAGAGCACACCGGGTTCCACTCCTCTCAGCGAAGAACAGGAAATTGAGGCAACAGTGAGCACAAAACTAGACGGTTGAAGACTGGTTAAACTTCGCCTGGTCTTAAGAATCACGATTTCTGCTGCGACTTTCAGATGGTAGAATTTGGCGTAAATCTCTGAGATGTGATGAAACGGGAAATTCGCAGCATGAATGTGGAACCCACATTCAACCTTGTTGAATCCATGTCACGAAAATTTCAGGCCGTTTTTTGGGAAAAGGGAAAATCCCTGATCAGCACTAGAAGACTATCTAATAAAGTGGCCACTGAGTGTGTGTGTATATACATACATATGTTACTGATGAGGATTAAGTGTATGTGACTTGTATGTTATGGAATAAATCGTTGTATTTTTATTGTCATTGTCACCATTGTCATGTTTCAGCATGACTGTATACTGTGAAATAAATGTATTTTTCAGAACAGAACTTGTTTAATTAATAATTTTATTAGGGTAAAATTAATGTTTAACCCTTTCACTGTCCAGACCTCTAAAATTAATACTGCTCTCTATCAACATTTAAAAAAAATATATACATACATAAATATATATATATATATATATATATATATATATATATATATATATATATATATATATATATATATATATATATATATATGACATGCAAATATTGCACTTTTCTGTGGATATAACATTGCTTCTGAGAGCACTGCTGCATATATGGCATTTTGATGTTTCAGTGTTCTTACAGAATGGGGTGACGGAGCGGACTGACTTTCCAAGACACTTGAGTGACAAGTGGAAATGTTTAACATGGTGTGTGTGTGTGTGTGTGTATGTGTGTATGTGTGTATGTGTGTGTATGTGTGTGTGTATGTGTGTGTGTGTGTGTGTGTGTGTGTGTGTGTGTGTGTGTGTGTGTGTGTGTGTGTGTGTGTGTGTGTGTACGGAGGGAGTCAGAGTGCTTACCACAGCCAGATCCTTCATATTAACGTTAGGATTTGCTGGATATCTTATGACATCTCTCTCTGGTGGGGGTTATGGCGTGGGTTCATATTCAGGATCCGGCAAATAATATAAATTGTGAGATGTACTCTGTTTCTTGGACATGCATCACACCTCACACTGCTGTTACTATGTGTCAGGAGGCTGGGAAAATATTGCTTTATGTCGCCAGTGTTTGTTGTCTCAGTGTCTGAGCCACTTCGAGGTGGACACCACTTACACCAAGATATATTCCGGTATCAAATGTTTGAACAAATGCAAGAAAACTCTCACATGATTCAGACTAGAGAAGCTTAAGGAGCACGTCAGTTCCCCTGTTTTCTAATATATTATTTTTCCAATATAATCTACCTTGTCCATAATTACTATCGCATTTGCCATGTCTGCTTTCGTAAGGTGAAGTCTATGATCTTTCCTTAATTCATGGTATAACTTAACAAATCTTTGATAACAATTGTGTTGCAGAGGTCTGAGCTTTGCTTAGACCTCTGCAACTATTATCCTACTAGACCTCTGCAACACAATTGTTCTTTGCTTAGACCTCTACAACACAATTGTCCTTTGCTTAGACCTCTGCAACACAATTGTCCTCAAAGATTTGTTAAGTTATACCATGAATTAAGGAAAGATCCTGGACTTCACCTTACGAAAGCAGACAAGGCAAATGCGATAGTAATTATGGACAAGGTAGATATAGGGGAAAAATAAACATGATATTAGGAAACAGGGGAACTCATGCGCCTCTTAACCCGAGAGGCGCGACTGCTCACAATAGACATATAAAAAGCGACTCACTCTCACAAGGGTTACGAAATCAACTCATCGTCTCAGACAAGTTTGTGGCCCCAAACTCCTTGCTTCTACATACAATTTAACTCAGACTGAGGGAGTGTTTGTGTTTGGCAGGTGAGGAGAAGTTTTTGAGTGGCAGGTGAAGGGGAGGTTTGTTAGTGGCAGAAGAAGGTAGGTTTTTGAGTGGCAGGTGAAGGGGGGTTTGTGTGTGGCAGGTGAGGGTAGGATTTTGTCTATCAAGTGAAGGTAGAATTATGTGTACCAGGTAAGGGCAGGATTGTGTCTACCAGGTGACGATAACTTTGTATCCGGCAGGTGATGGTAGGATTGTGCCTGACATGTGAGGATAAAATTGTGTTCTGCAGGAGAGGAGACGATTGTACGTGGGAGGTGAGGGAAGGTTCGTATGTGGCAGGAGAGGAGAGGTTTTAAGTGGTAGATATGGCATTGGTAGTTCGTGTTATTTTCGACGCATAACAACTGAACATCAATTGCTCGCTATTGCTTTACTGAGGTACTCGTTCATTACATTTTTTAACTTGTGTGTGTGTGTAAAAAAACTGGAGGGGGCGGCATTAAACTCAAAAGAAAAAGAAACTACCATAAAATATGAAGAAAAACATATACAGTTATAGAACAACAAAACACACGGGTAACGACAAACTTAAGAAACAAAATTTTTTTTTACAGAACACCACTGATAGGAAAAGCAAGAAAGCTTCAATAAAGGAGAAAGACGGTAATAAAAATAAGAGGGGTAAGGGAGCCTTTCTAAAGAAGGTGAAAAAACGGGAATCGACCTGCCTTAAGAGGGTGAGGAAAGTGTTGCCAGCACCTGAGCCCCGATTTTCAACAAGTAAATATAAATATGAGAGTGGGTGCTAGTTAGTGCCAGTATGTGTGCATCACACTGATTCTTACCCACTAGTGAAACTTGTCCAAGTGGTAAAGAAAGATATCCTTAGAGGGTGTAAAATATATTAATACATATGTATGTGTGTGTGTGTGTGTGTGTGTGTGTGTGTGTGTTGTGTGTGTGTGTGTGTGTGTGTATGTATGTG
Source organism: Cherax destructor (assembly GCA_009830355.1). Classification (NCBI taxonomy): domain Eukaryota; kingdom Metazoa; phylum Arthropoda; class Malacostraca; order Decapoda; family Parastacidae; genus Cherax; species Cherax destructor. Next base: position 52,892 of record WNWK01000058.1, read on the forward strand.
TGTGTACTCACCTAGTTGTACTCACCTAATTGTTATTGGAGGAGTCGATTCATAGCTCCTGGCAACGCCTCTTCACTGATCGCCACTAGGTCCACTCTCTTCCTAGTCCATGATATTTATCATACCTCTTCGTAAAGCTATGTATGGATCCTGCGTACACTACATCACTTTCCAGACTATTCCACTTCCTGACCACTCTGTGACTCAAATAATTCCTAACACCCCTCTGACTCATCTGAGTCTTTAACTTCTACACACACACACACAAACACACACACATACACACACACACAAACACAAACACACACACATACACACACACACACACACACACACACACATATACATATATATATATATATATATATATATATATATATATATATATATATATATATATATATATATATATATATATATATATATATGACTCCATGGGGAAGTGGAACAGAATTCTACCTCCGTAAGCCATGCGTGTCGTCGAAAGAGGCGACTAAAATGCCGGGAGCAAGGGGCTAGTAACCACTTCCCCTGTATATATTACTAAAGTTAAAAAGAGAAACTCCTGAGACGAATCTCTGTCATTTGAGGATCGTTGCACACATCACACATTTCTCTCACAGCCAAGTGTTTGCAGGCGCTCCTGCCCCTGTCTTTGCAGTGGTGTGCAGATATTTGTGAACTGAATAACTGTTTTAGATAAGATGACGTTGTTGTTTTTTCCTCTAAGGAAGTAGAGTGCAAACCCGATTTCAGGCAAGCAGTGTCAAAAGCAATGAAAATGTGGAGGTTGCAGAGATCATTTGGGAGGCAATAAAACAGAGCAGGTTAACAAAGACGGAGTGCAGGAAGAACCTCAACTTGAAAATTAGTGGGAAGTATAAGATGTTGGTGTAAGAGGCAGACATGATCAGAAAAGGAAGTGCCCCAAGGTACTGAATTTGAGGAAACTCGAGGAGGAGGAGGATAACAAGTTTTGTTTAAGCAAGACAGTCAAATATCAAGTTAAAGATACTTACTTTCCTCAGCCTCTGTCAACGTCTACCTGCTCTATTTACTCCCTCCTCGCTAATCATCTCTGCAACCTTCTCACTATTATTGCTCTCAACACTGCTCTCTTTAATTCGGACCTTCAGTCTGTTACCTTGCAGAACAAACTACATAAGCTTATCTCTCACAACCCTTGGTACAAATTCTCCCTGACTGTTACTAATCTTTCTTCTGTCACACTTTCCCAACATCAACTTGATCGTCGTGGTTTTGGTATTTCCTTTGCCACTTCACCCGATCCTCTTGTTGTAATTGATCTGATTAGCGCCTCAGCTTCGTTTTGACAGTCTAACTCTCAGAGTATCTCTAACATGTCTACTGTTTGTGGTGCTTCCATTCCTGTTCTTGATATTTTTTTCTTATGAGAATTACTACCTTCGTCGTCAGTATCACTCTGCCTTTTCTTCATTACATCCGCTTCTGGTAATGTTGTCCTTCCAAAGGCAGTTCGGTGGTTGTCCTTAAACGATAGGAATACTTTTGAAAAGCTGAATCCTTGTTCTCTGGCTCCTCTATTTTCTGACCCTCTGATCCTGGTTAAAAGTGTGATCACATCACACTTTTAACCATAAAAATCATGACACATGTTATAGACCCTCTCTGCCTTATTTCTATGGTCTTCCTAAAAGCCACAAACCTGGTATTTTTCTCCACCCCATCATTATCTCTGGAGGTTTTGGTCTCTTATCCTCTTGCCTCCTGGTTGGCCAAAACTCTCTCTCCTTTGTCTTGGTTCCTTCTCTCCTCTTCACCTCCGTTACTTTCAAAACTTCATCCAACGTGTTTGGTCACATCCAACTTGTATGATGGTAAGTCTTGACGTTGAGTCTCTCTTCACTAATGTTCCTCTTGATGATGTTTTCAACTTTCTCCCTGTTTCCTTTCTCCCTATTCACATGGATGACTTTCTTGATCTTATTCGAATATCTTTGTGTGAACTCAAATAATTTTCCATTCAGGGTAAATTTTATTCTCAAACCTTTGGTGTTGCTATGGGCTCTCCTCTATTCCAAGTCCATGCTAACCTTTATATGGAGCATTACGATACTGTTCTACTTACTAATATTGTGGTACATCCTCTCTGGCTTTGTTCTTTGGCCACATGACTTTAATCTCTTCCAATCCTTTCTTGATGTCCTTAACAATTTTGCTCTTTTTATCAAGTTCACTGCTGAATGGGGTCTCATTCCTTGCTTCCTTTTTTTTCACGTGCATGTCTAACACATTGTGACTGGCTTTTCTTTTTTCCATTTACTGTAAGCCAATGCAGAATGTGATGTTCATTCCTTTTTTTTTATTATGCTCCTTCTATCAAGAAAAGTGTTCTTATTTCACTCTGCCTCCGTGTCCTCCTCATCTGCAATCATCAATTTCTCGACTCTGAAATTTCCACTCTTCGCTGTTGGTTCTCTCGTCTTGGGTGCCCTTCTGATATTATAAACTCTGACTCATCTCATACTAAACGGACTTTCTTTTCTCTCGAACTCACTTTCCTCTGTAAAAAACTCCCGTTCTTTGCCTTTCCTATATTTCCAGTTTTCAAAATCTTAAAAAACATCCCCCCATCCTTTAAATATCAAACATGCTTCTCGTCAGACTAATATCCTTCCCAATAGTCTTGTTCATACTTCTCCTCTCACTAATGCTTCTGCTGTCTACTACATTTCGTACTCCTCATGTCCTCTCTAATACTTTGATGAAACTGGCCACTCTCTTTTTAGACAGACTTAAAGAGCACAAAAGATGTATTCACCTTACCAACATTAATAATGCTCTTTGTGTTATGCTAGTGATTACAATCATCCTGTTAACCAGTCCTCAGCTAAAACTATATATGTACACTTTTTCTAGCCTTCAAAGACGTCATTTTGCTGATTAACCTCTCATAAACAACTTTCCTAACAAGATTCTTAGTTCGTAGACGTCTGACTTTCTCATTACATAGTCAAATGTTCTAGTCTTCACAATACTCGTGAACTTGCCTGTCCTTTATCTCCCCTCCTTACTTCCTCAACTGTCTTTTGTGTTTTCTTTACCTTTCTTCTGGGTGTGATGAGCCTCGGAGCCCTCACCAGGTAGACTCCCAGGTTGTATTCATTCAAACACTTAGTCATAACGAAACGTGGAATGAGAAATCCCAAGAGTTCATCACACACATTACCCATGAAGGGAGGTGATTCAGGCCACTGGAGCTCTGTGCCACTCGTCCTTCAACTACGAGTGTTTGCCTTCCATCCCCTTCTCCCCGGCGCTGCATGACCCCTGCGGGTCTAGCTCTTCTACATGCATATAATAAAAATAAAAACATTAGTTTGTCCTCAGTTAAGGATTTGTATTTCATTTGAAACTTTTCAAATAAAAGGTTTGTACATATTTTGGGTGATTGAATTAAACAATAAAATTGAGATGTTTCCAGTTGGTATGATATCCAAGATAACTAAGGTCCCTGATAAGCACAAGATAACAATCAAGGTCCCTGATAAGCACAAGATAACAACCAGGGTCCCTGATAAGCACAAGATAACAACCAGGGTCCCTGATATTCACATGATAATTCAGATCTCTCAAAAGCAACAGCTTACAAATAAGGTCGCCAATAAGAACACGATACCAATTAATAATAACAGTGATTATTCTTGGTTGAGACGTATTATGTTGTTACATTATGTTACATCAGTGTTACCTCATAGCATGGAGTCATTGGAGTGTGTCACATCACTGTTACATCATAGCATAGAGTGCCTCACATCACTGTCACATCATAGCATGGAGTGCCTCACATCACTTTCGATTTTCCAGGCGCTGTATAACCCCCACCGGTTTAGCGCTTCTCAATGAATATTTTAATAGCAATTAGAAAGAAGAGAGAGAGAGAGAGAGAGAGAGAGAGAGAGAGAGAGAGAGAGAGAGAGAGCATGGGAGGCTGGGAGGGATTGAGCTGGGAGAATCGATAGTTGAGTCGACAGAGTGAAGTCAGTGGCCTGGCTTAGCCTGACCATGGTCTGACACCAACTAGCCTGGCCATGGTCTGACACCAACTAGCCTGGCCATGATCTGACACCAACTAGCCTGGCCATGGTCTAACACTAACTTAGCCTGACAATGGTCTGACATCATCTATAGTGAATAACATCTATAGGGACTAACTTAGCCTAGCGATGGTCTGACACCAGCTATAGTACCTAACTTAGCCTAGTGATGGTCTGACACCAGCTATAGTACCTAACTTAACCTAGTGATGGTCTGACACCAGCTATAGTACCTACCTTAGCCCAGCGATGGTCTGATACCAAGTATAGTGTGTAAATAGTGTTTAAGGTTACATACATAACCCTGATGAAATATTTAAGCTAGCCAGACAGATTTACGCTTAATTATATCGTTGTTATGTAGAGTTTTGTTGTTGTTGTGGACGAGCAGAGAGGAAGAGCAATGGAGGTGTATTGATGTCGACCAAACTGAGTTAATAATGTTATTATTTCTGACTGGACTGGCCTAATGAGGTCTCAGTCAATTCTCGCTGCTATTTCGTACGTTACTAAGAATGCTCGACCAGCTGATATACCCTAGGTAACAAGGAATGATAGACGAATATATATACACAAACCGACACACCTCAGGTTGCTAAGGGCAGCCAGTAGACCAATTCTTAAAAAAAAAAAAAAATACGAATCTGTTCATCTTAAAATACAAAATTTAAGGGAAAAAAAATTATACGAAGAAATCAAACTCTATATTTTTTTCTGCACTGGCAAAAAAAAGAGTTAAAAACAAATTTGTTCGATTTTTATAGATTTTTATAAAATTTATACCAACACTTCAGTGTTCTGAGGTGAAAGCTTTCGGCTGCAGGTTAAAACAATCGCTGTTTTTTTTTAAGGTATGCTTGAGTGTGCTAATGACAACCAGCTGGCTTAGTATTTCATGACCTTCGTCATGTGGGTGAGGACTGTATCTGTCGCTATCTGGGGGACTCCATCTGTCGCTATCTGGGGGACTCCATCTGTCGCTATCTAGGGGACTCCATCTGTCGCTATCTGGGGGACTCCATTTGTCGCTATCTGGGGGACTCCATCTGTCGCTATCTGGGGGACTCCATCTGTCGCTATCTGGGGGACTCCATCTGTCGCTATCTGGGGGACTCCATTTGGGGCTGTCTGGGGGACTCCATCTGTTGCTATTTGGGGGACTCAATATGTTGCTATCTGGGGGACTCCATCTGTTGCTATTTGGGGGACTCAATATGTTGCTATCTGGGGGACTCCAGCTGTGCTTGTCCTTCTAGCTCAACCTTTGTACTTCCGAAAGTAGGAAACAGAATAAATGTGAAAGACATAAATGAAGAATAGACAGGAAATAGGCAACCTGGGAATGAACAGGAAACAGAGATAACTTAAGAATAATATTAATGAGAGAGAACTTAGAGAATGGATAACAAAATACAGAATCGGAAACTGAATAGGAAGCAAAGAGAGAAGAGAGAGAGAGAGAGAGAGAGAGAGAGAGAGAGAGAGAGAGAGAGAGAGAGAATGAAGAACAGAGTAAATGAACGGGAAACAGATAAGAAACTAACAATGAGAAACAGGAAATTGAAGGAAACCTGAAGAACAGTGAGAAACACGATGAGAATGTTGATTCATCGTGTCATAAATTCAGTTAGTATGTTCATTCTAATGTGCATATAATCATTCTAATGTGCATCCCATCATTCTAAATGTGCATCGCATCATTCTAAAATACACTGTCTATTAAAATTGATAATTTTATCATTCCAAATTAGACAAGTGAATCATTCTAAAATATTTATTGCTCATTCAGATGTTCGACTCAATTAAGAACTTAGCTCTTCCAAGCTTCTTTAACTTAGAAAAACTTTGTACCGAGAGCTTCTTCAGCATTATGTCCCTCTTTACCATTATTTCACATAACAATATACCAAAAAAAAAAAGAATGTGAAACCAATGAGGAAAATGCGAAAAGGTGAGAACCAGAAAAGGCTAAAAACGGACTTGGACAAGCTGTAGGACAGGTGTGACAAGTGGCTAATAGAATTTAACCCCAGCAAATGTAATGCTGTGAATATTGGGGACGGGAAAAAAAAGACCGCAAATGGTTCAGACTCGGAGGGAAAGGAGGGGATGGGGGAAGGCAAGCCTCCTTCAACGAGAAGGACCTCGGGGTGAGCACAGTACCGAGCATATCACCTGAGGTGCACATTATATGAATAACTTCTGCAGCAGACGCGCGTCTTGCAAATCTTAAATCAGCTTTCAGGAATCTCAGTAAAGAATATTTAAGGACACAGTATACGGAATATGTTGGGTATATATTGGAGTATGAAGCACCAGTATGGAACCTAAATTTGATTAATCACTGGTTCCGGAGCTAAGGAATATGTGTTATGAGGAGAGAATATTAGAGTAAAACCTAATGGCAGGATGGAAGGACCAAGGGTAACATGATAACTATGTACAAACTAGTGAGAGAAATTTATGTTGGACGTGGACAAACTATTGGAGAGGCGAGAAACAGGAACAAAGGGCCCGACTGAAGTTTATAAACACAGATGAGTCACAGGAATATTAGGAAGTATTTATACAGCCTCAGAGTGGTCAGGTTAAACGACATAGACAGTGAAGTGTAGAGACGGGATCCTTACATATTGGTGAAAGCATTAACGTTAGGACATTCGAAGCCAAGAGAGAACGTGTCCAATAGCGTCCAACAGAGAGACGGGAGCAGGAACCGAGACTCGACCCCCTACATTAACATATAAGTGAGTACACACGCTTTACATAATTTACAGAAACTTTGAAGATCGGGAGAACTGTGGGGACATGAAATCAAACGAGAGCTTTAAAGCTTAATTACTTCCAAAGAGTAATTAAGTTATTCCTGGTCAAGCAAATGTCTAACATATAGGGGGAAAGTGACCAGGAAGGAAGGGTAATAGAGATATATTGAAATGACTATTGACGCCTGGACTGTTTACTTTGAGCCAGCCAGGGCGGATGAGTTCTTGCAAGAGAAACTTGCAATAAGAGTGCTAGTCAACCAACAACAGTCGTCAGACGTAAAAAAAGAAATACATTAAGAATAAAGTGCAAAAGAAAGAAAAATTTATACTCGGTATAAATTTTTAGCTTCAAAGCCTTACGACGCCTAACAATGTTTATACCGACGTTGGTGCGATAGTCTGCCAAACTGGAGTCCTTAGCAAGAAACAAATTTATATATTATAAATTAAGCTAAAGGGAAAGTGAGACTAAGACTTGCCCCGATCTAAAAAATGTGAAACAAAGATCATGAAAGAAACTAGGAATTAATGAGACAGTAAGAGAGAGACGCTCACTGCGGACATGGCAAGGGACGGTCTGGGGTGTTGAACACAATGATTTAACTGGACGCTAGATTTCCTATGACGTTCTCGTTTTAAAAAGTTTGGAGTCACTGGCGTCCGTAGGTGAAAGTGACTTTAAAGGACAATCATATCAAGAAAATTTGCAATTGGTTAAGTGCAACATAATCCAGGCTTCACCTCATTGTCAGGGAAAGTAATTTGTAAGAGAATAAACTCATTTGTTTTCCACAACAAGAAATTACTGGCACTGATATTGACTTTGTAAAGAGCAAACCCAATTTACCAGAGGTTTAAACCGCAAATTACATTTTGTATTTATTAAACAATATAACCGTTAATAAATGAACACTTGATACAACATTCACAACATTTTTTTTAAACCTTCGTACATTCAAAGGAACAATTAGCAAAATCAAAATAAACAAGACAAACAAGAATAAAAGTTAAACATTTAAATCGATTAAAAAAATATTTTGCAGATTCAGAAGCTAAACGGGGGAAAAAAACACGAAGAGATGTGATAAACCGGGTGATAGGCATTCAGAAGAAGGAAACAGAGTGGTGTTGAACCACAGATGGAAGACAACAATGTGAATGTTGTCTTGTTCAGGACAACAACTACCAAAGTTTTATCTCCAGCCAGGGAATGGTGCCTTTTGTTGTTCCAGCCAGGGAATGGTGCCTTTTGTTGTTCCAGCAACGGTATTGTGACTGTTGTTCCAGCTACGGTATTGTGACTGTTGTTCCACCCATTGTATTGTGACTTTTGCTGTTCCACAAACAAGACTAGTCCTGGAGCTAAGGGGTATGTCCTACGAGGAGAGGTTAAGGGAAATCGACCTGACGACACTGGAGGACAGGAGAGATAGGGGGGACATGATAACGACATATAAAATACTGAGAGGAATCGACAAGGTGGACAGAGACAAGATGTTGCAGGGATGGGACACAGCAACAAGGGGTCACAGTTGGAAGTTGAAGAGTCACATGAATCACAGGGATGTTAGGAAGTATTTCTTCAGTCACAAAGTTGTCAGGAAGCGGAATAGACTGGGAAGTGATGTAGTGGAGGCAGGATCCATACATAGCTTTAAGAAGGGGTATGATACAGCTCATGGAGCGAGAAAAGTTACCTAGTAGCGGCCAGTGAAGAGGCGGGGCCAGGAGCTGTGAATCGACCCCTGCAACCACAACTAGGTGAGTACAACTAGGTGAGTACACACACACAGTTATAAACATGAGATTGACACTGAGTGATGGAGGGAGGAGAGTGTCCCATGCCTCACTGCTGGTCCCCGAGGAAGTGCTGGAGTTGGGGAAGGGGAGGGGAAGAGGGACGCGCGGAGGGGATAAGAAGCAAGGGGAAGGCAGGTTAGAGGGGAGGGGGTGGGAAAGAGGACATTGTATGGGAGGGAGGGGAAGCTGGATTGGAAGGGGAGGGGAAAGGGATGGATTCAAGAAAAAGAAATGGGAGCGAGGGAAAGGCTAAGAAAGAAGAGGGAAGGGAAGGGAAGATTGGAAGAGGAGATTAGCAGACAGGGAGAGAAGGAAGACATTTAGATATTTTAGATTTTGCCGCCGTAGTGGCTAGTTTATTGTGCACCTCGTATCCAGTCTGTGGAGGGTCCTGGCTAGTTGATTGAGCTCCTTCTATCTATCCTGTGGAGGGTAGTGGCTAGTTGATTGAGCACCTTCTATCTATCCTGTGGAGGGTAGTGGCTAGTTGATTGAGCACCTTCTATCTCTCCTGTGGAGGGTAGTGGCTAGTTGATTGAGCACCTTCTATTTATCCTGTGGAGGGTAGTGGCTAGTTGATTGAGCACCTTCTATTTATCCTGTGGAGGGTAGTGGCTAGTTGATTGAGCACTTCCTATCTATCCTGTGGAGGGTAGGGGCTAGTTGATTGAGCACATCCTATCTATCCTGTGGAGGGTAGTGGCTAGTTGATTGAGCACTTCCTATCTATCCTGTGGAGGGTAGTGGCTAGTTGATTGAGCATCTTCTATCTATCCTGTGGAGGGTAGTGGCTAGTTGATTGAGCACCTTCTATTTATCCTGTGGAGGGTAGTGGCTAGTTGATTGAGCACATCCTATCTATCCTGTGGAAGGTAGTGGCTAGTTGATTGAGTACATCCTATCTATCCTGTGGAGGGTAGTGGCTAGTTGATTGAGCACCTTCTATTCAGTCTCTGGAGGGTAGTGGCTAGTTTATTGTCCATCTCCTATCCATCCTGTGGAGGGTAGCGCAAGAGCATATGGATGTACAGAAGGCCCAGAAACTTGATCCCAACATGTTTCACATGATTACGTCTGGGTTTAGAAAATCTGAGACAAGTGCGATAAATTACGTAATGTAAAGAAATTCTGGAGGAAGATGGAGAGAGATGGTGAGACAGTGAGAGAGATGGTGAGACAGTGAGAGAGATGGTGAGACATTGAGAGAGATGGTGAGACATTGAGAGAGATGGTGAGACATTGAGAGAGATGGTGAGACATTGAGAGAGATGGTGAGACAGTGAGAGAGATGGTGAGACAGTGAGAGAGATGGTGAGACAGTGAGAGAGATGGTGAGACAGTGAGAGAGATGGTGAGACAGTGAGAGAGATGGTGAGACAGTGAGAGAGATGGTGAGACAGTGAGAGAGATGGTGAGACAGTGAGAGAGATGGTGAGACATTGAGAGAGATGGTGAGACATTGAGAGAGATGGTGAGACATTGAGAGAGATGGTGAGACAGTGAGGGAGATGGTGAGACATTGAGAGAGATGGTGAGACAGTGAGGGAGATGGTGAGACAGTGATAGAGATGGTGAGATAGTGAGACAGTGAGAGAGCGATGGTGAGACAGTGAGAGAGATGGTGAGACAGTGAGAGAGATGGTGAGACAGTGAGAGAGATGGTGAGACAGTGAGGGAGATGGTGAGACAGTGAGGGAGATGGTGAGACATTGAGAGAGATGGTGAGACAGTGAGGGAGATGGTGAGACATTGAGAGAGATGGTGAGACAGTGAGGGAGATGGTGAGACAGTGATAGAGATGGTGAGATGGTGAGACAGTGAGAGAGCGATGGTGAGACAGTGAGAGAGATGGTGAGACAGTGAGAGAGAGGGTGAGACAGTGATAGAGATGGTGAGATGGTGAGACAGTGAGAGAGCGATGGTGAGACAGTGAGAGAGATGGTGAGACAGTGAGAGAGAGGTGAGACAGTGAGAGAGATGGTGAGACAGTGAGAGAGATGGTGAGACATTGAGAGAGATGGTGAGACAGTGAGGGAGATGGTGAGACATTGAGATAGATGGTGAGACAGTGAGGGAGATGGTGAGACAGTGATAGAGATGGTGAGATGGTGAGACAGTGAGAGAGCGATGGTGAGACAGTGAGAGAGATGGAGAGAGCGTGAGGTTGTGAGACAGAGATAATGAGAGAGTGAGACGAGATAGGAGAGAGAGTTATTGGAGAGTGAGAGAGATGATGTTGGTCTACCTGGAGGGTATTCCGGGGGTCAACGCCCCCGCGGCAGAGTACTTGACCAAGCCTCCCTGTGGATCAGGGCCTGATCAACCAGGCTGTTACTGGTGACCGCACGTAGTCCAACGTACGAACCACAGCCCGGCTGATCCGGCACTGACTTTAGGTATCTGTCCAGCTCCCTCTTGAAGACAACCAGGGGTCTATTGGTAATGCCCCTTGTGCCTGGTGGGAAGCTGTTGAACAGTCTTGGGCCCCGGACACTTGCTGTGTTTTCTCTTAGTGTACTAATGGCGCCCCTACTTTTCACTGGGGGTTTGTTGCATCGTCTGCCAAGTCTTTTGCTTTCGTAGGGAGTGATTTATGTGTGCAGATTTGGGACCAGTCCCTCCAGGATCTTCCAGGTGTAGATGATGTGTCTCTCGTGTGCGCTTCAGTGAGTGCAAGTCAAGTGACTCAAAGTGTTCCCAGTAGTTAAGGTGTTTGATGGTAACTATATATGCAGTAAAGGTTCTCTGTACATTCTCTAGATCTACGAATTCACCTGCCTTGAATGGAGCTGTTAGTGCACAGCAGTATTCCAGCCTAGAGAGAACAATTGATTTAAAAAGGTAAGATTCTCTGAGAACATTAACACTCCCAGGTCCTTCACACTACTTTTCCGCTCAATTGTGTGATTAGACTTTGTAGTATACTCAGTTTTAGCTGTCATTTATTGGTGAGAAAGTGAGAGAGATGTTAGTGAGAGAGTGAGAGAGATAGCAGTTAAAGGAGATAGCAGGTGAGGGAGATAGCAGGTGAGGGAGATATCAAGCGAGGAAGATAGCAGGTGAGGTATATAGGAAGCGAGGAAGAAAGCAGGGAGAAAGAAAGGAGAAAAAAAAGAAAGGTGCGAAGAGGGCAGGAGAGGGGTAGACAGATTATCTTAATAAGATAGAGCGATAAATCTTTGTGGTTCACTTAGCATAGAGGTAGACAGAAAGAATGAAAATGAGAGGTGGAAAATAGAAAAAAAGAGGAGAGGAAGAGAAAGAAAGAGGGAGAGGGCGAGTGAAAGTATCAGATGAAGTGTGAATGTGTGAGGAGAGAGAGAGAGAGAGAGAGAGAGAGAGAGAGAGAGAGAGAGAGAGAGAGAGAACTGACAATGACACTAACACAATGAGAATATATGCAAAAATATTCCTGTCAGCCGAATATTGATGAATTAATACACACAATATTGCTGGGCCGCCGACAGTCAGAATCAAATCATTTATTTGTCTTTTCATGGAAAGTTTTTTCAAAATAACGCAATGTTGCGCCGGAAATTAATATTGGATTTGCGTGTTGTGCGTTCCAGGACAAGTGCCGCTCGTTAGCTGTGTTGTGTCATATATAGCAAGCTGCCAGGGTATTCATGGGGGAGCGCTAAACCCACATGGGTTGCGCAGCTAATATTTGTAATTGCAGGTTAGTGGTTACGGTAATAATAATGATAATAATAATAATAATATAATAATAATAATAATAATTAATAATAATAATAATAATAATAATAATAATAATAATAATAATAATAATAATAATAATAATAAAGTAATGCAGACCTGACTGACATCACTGACATACTAACGATGTTTCGTCTTCTCATTACTCCACTCGCCAACTCTTTCAAAAGAAACATCTCTCGTAATGTTTAAAACATCGCCTCTGTTGCAACATAGCAGTGTGTGTGTGTGTGTGTGTGTGTGTGTGTGTGTGTGTGTGGCGTCCTGTACCAGAGTTACTCAATCTCTACTGAATCCCTCTCAGTATTGTAGAGGAGATTTTATTTCTTTTAAAGTTGCCTATGACTAACAAAATATATTTTTTTCTCTCTCAGATGTTGTCAAAATTTTACTCCTAAAAGCAGTTAGTTTGATGCATTAGACATGTTTACACTTTCAACAATTTCCATCACATGATTGTCACTTTGGTGACTGGGATCGTTTAGTGCGGCGTCTGTCTGGCGTTATTAAGGGTCACCTAAGTTTTTCCTTATCTCCTAATGTTCATTTTTTTCCTTATAATCTACCTTGTTCATAATTACTATCGCATTTATTTTGTCTGCTTTCGTAAGTCCAGGATCTTTCCTTAATTCATGGTATAACTTAACAAATACGATAGTAATTTTGGACAGTAATTAGGAGACAGGGGAAACTTAAGTGTCACTTAAATGAACGGAGGATCGAGGCTTCACTATTCCTGAGATTGAACGACTCACATGGGTTTTGTGCTCCACATCAACATAAATAATTAAAAAAAACTATCATTTGTTAATTTTCAAGTTAGAATTTCGTAGTTCTCAATATGATACAAAAAGAAATGACTTTCTATAATTTATTACAGTAATTCTGAGTTTCTATTTTGTTTATATTGTTGGATCATCAATTAACGAATGAAAATCTTCACAGCGAAAATAGGAAATAAAAACCTGAGCTCTTTTACGTGTTTACACATATATCTGAAGATGTGTGTAAACACATGAAAGCGCTCAGCATTTTATTTCATATTTTCACTGTGGTATTTTTACATTTTTTCCAATCCCTCGATATATTGTAATTTCTTCCTTATTAATGATATAAATAAGCGACAATATCGGCACTATCATTGGTCCACTACTCCCCTCACTGGCGTGTGATGATGCTGGTCCACTACTCCCCTCACTGGTGTGTGATGATGCTGGTCCACTACTCCCCTCACTGGCGTGTGATGATGCTGGCCACTACTCCTCACTGGGGATGATGCTGCCACTACCCCTCACTGGTGTGTGATGATGCTGGGCCACTACTCCCTCACTGGGTGTGATGATGCTGGCCATCCCTCACTGGTGTGTGATGATGCTGGGCCACTACTCCCCTCACTGGTGTGTGATGATGCTGGTCCACTACTCCCCTCACTGGTGTGTGATGATGCTGGGCCACTACTCCCCTCACTGGTGTGTGATGATGCTGGGCCACTACTCCCCTCACTGGCGTGTGATGATGCTGGTCCACTACTCCCCTCACTGGTGTGTGATGATGCTGGGCCACTACTCCCCTCACTGGTGTGTGATGATGCTGGGCCACTACTCCCCTCACTGGTGTGTGATGATGCTGGGCCACTACTCCCCTCACTGGTGTGTGATGATGCTGGGCCACTACTCCCCTCACTGGTGTGTGATGATGCTGGGCCACTACTCCCCTCACTGGTGTGTGATGATGCTGGGCCAGTTATCACTCTAATTATCTTTATTTATTACAGAGAAAATCATTTTTTTGCGGTGTCTTTCTCTTTATTTTTTTTTTTCCTATTTTTAAAAAAACTTTTACAAGGGACTCCAAAGCTTTTTTTCGATACAGTCAAAATAACAGTTGTTGTACATGCAAGATCTTCTTACAACCAGAACAAAAAGGAACAATACCGTCACTGGAACAATACACGGAAGAACCAATTGCTTTTCAGTTCGTAAGTTATTATTCCACCTGTAATCTACATGTAGTTGAACCCGGGTTCGTCATCCCCGCGGCCCGGTCCCAGACCAGGTCAGTATCTCCAGCCCACATGCTTTTGCCTTCCTTTCATATATGCGTCTTGACCCACCCGGGATTCGATCCCGTATTGTTATGACGGTGAGGGTGTGTCTGTAGGTGGCTACCGAGTCGCTATTGAGTTAACAGAGTCGACCTCTGCTTCACTGGTTTCTTGCCACCCTGGTCTTGTCATATCTACTCTTGAAGCAGTGTATATAGCCCAATGTGTGTAAATGTACGTACGGGAACGCGCGCACACGAACGCACACACTCACACACACACACACACACACACACACACACACAAACACACACACAAGTTCTGTGCAGGGTTGTACATTACAGCAATTAAGGTGATAATTGCTGTAATGTACAACCCCCACAGAACTCAGGAGCAAGAGAAGAATACGACGAGAGCAACAGAGCAATGGTAGACACACTAGCCGAGGTAGCCAGAAGAGCCCACATGGGAGAGACAAAGTTACTAGTTATGGGTGATTTCAATCACAAAGAGATTGATTGGGAAAACCTAGAGCCCCATGGGGGTCCTGAATCATGGAGAGCCAAGATGATGGATGTGGTACTGGAAAACCTCATGCATCAACATGTTAGAGACACTACCAGAGAGAGAGGTGGGGATGATCCAGCAAGACTGGACCTAGTATTCACCTTGAGTAGTTCGGACATCGAGGATATCACGTATGAAAGGCCCCTTGGAGCTAGTGATCATTTGGTTCTGTGTTTTGATTATATAGTTGAGCTACAAGTGGAGAGGGGAGCAGGAATAGGAAGGAGAAACGAAACTACAAAAGGGGGACTACACAGGCATGAGGAACTTCCTACAAGACGTTCAGTGGGAGAGAGATTGGCAGGAAAACCAGTAAAAGAAATGATGGAATATGTGACAACCAAATGCAAAGAGGCAGAGGAGAGGTTTGTCCCCAAGGAAACAGAAGTAATGGGAAGACCAGAACGAGTCCTTGGTTCACCCAGAGGTGTAGGGAGGCAAAAGTAAGTGTAATAGAGAATGGAAAAAGTACAGAAGACAAAGGACCCAGGAAAATAAAGAGATTAGCCGAAGAGCCAGAAACGAATATGCACAGGTAAGAAGGGAGGCTCAGCGACAATATGAAAATGATATAGCATCAAAAGTCAAGTCTGACCCGAAGCTGTTGTATAGCCACATCAGGAGGAAAACAACAGTCAAGGACCAGGTAATCAGGCTGAGAAAGGAAGGTGGGAGTTCACAATAAACGACCAAGAGGTATGTGAGGAGCTCAACATGAGATTTAAAGAAGTATTTACACAGGAGACAGGTAGGACTCCAGGAATTCAGAATAGGGAGGTATACCAACAAGTGCTGGATGAAATACACACAACCGAGGAGGAGGTGAAGAAGCTGCTATGTGAACTCGATACCTCAAAGCGGTGGGACCGGACAACATTTCTCCGTGGGTCCTTAGAGAGGAGCAGAGATGTTGTGTGCCACTAACACAAATCTTCAACACATCCATTGAAACTGGGCAACTACCTGAGGCGTGGAAGATGGCAAATGTAGTCCCAATTTTAAGAAAGGAGACAGACACGAGGCATTAAACTACAGACCTGTGTCACTGACGTGTATAGTATGCAAAGTCATGGAGAAGATCATCAGGAGGAGAGTGGTGGAGCACCTAGAAAGACACAAGCTTATAAACGACAACCAGCACGGTTTCAGGAAGGAAAATCCTGATGTCACAAACCTACTGGAGTTTATGATAAGGTAACAGAAGTAAGACACGAGAGAGAGGTGGATAGACTGCATTTTTGGACTGCAAGAAGGCGTTCGACACAGTTCCTCACAAGAGGTTAATGCAAAGCTAAAGGATCAGGCACACGTAACAGGAAAACACTGCAATGGATCAGAGAATATCTGACAGGAGGCAACAACGAGTCATGGTACGTGACGAGATGTCGAGTGGCACCTGTGACGAGTGGAGTTCCACAAGGGTCAGTCCTAGGACCTGTACTGTTTTGGTATATGTGAATGACATAACGGAAGGGATAGACTCAGAAGTGTCCCTGTTTGCAGATGATGTGAAGTTAATGAGAAGAATAAAATCAGTCGAGGATCAGGCAGGACTACAAAGAGACCTGGACAGGCTGCAAGCCTGGTCCAGTAACTGGCTCCTTGAATTTAACCCTGCCAAATGTAAAGTCATGAATATCGGGGAAGGGCAAAGAAGACCGCAGACAGAGTATAGTCTAGGTGGCCAAAGACTGCAAGCCTCACTCAAAGAAAAGATCTTGGGGTGAGTATAATACGAGCACATCTCCTGAGGCACACATCAATCAGATAACTGCTGCAGCATACGGGCGGCTGGCAAACCCTAAGAATAGCGTTCCAATACCTCACTAAGGAATCATTCAAGACTCTGTATACCATATACGTCAGGCCCATACTGGAGTATGCAGCACTTTTGGGAAACCCCACACCTGGTCAAGAACGTCAAGAAATTGAGAAAGTGCAAAGGTTTGCAACAAGACTAGTCCCAGAGCTAAGGGATTGTCCTACGAAGAAGGTTAAGGAAATCGGCCTGACGACACTAGAGGACAGGAGGGTTAGGGGAGACATGATAACGACATATAAAATACTGCGGGGAATAGATAAGGTGGACAGAGACAAGATGTTCCAGAGAGGGACACAGAAACAAGGGGTCATAATTGGAAGTTGAAGACTCCTTGAGTCAAAGGGATGTTAGGAAGTATTTCTTCAGTCATAGAGTTGTCAGGAAGTGGAATAGCTTAGAAAGCGACATAGTGGAGGCAGGAACCATACATAGTTTTAAGACTAGGTTTGATAAAGCTCATGGAGCAGGGAGAGAGAGGACCTAGTAGCAATCAGTGAAGAGGCGGGGCCAGGAGCTATGACTCGACCCCTGCAACCACAAATAGGTGAGTACAAATAGGTGAGTACACACACACACACACACACACACACACTAAAGCTCTCGCTTCACGCACGGAGGGCCCGGGTTCAATTCCCGGCGGGGCGGAAACATTTCAAAGGGTTTCCTTACACGCACACACACACATACAACAGGCCTAGTGTCTAATCGACATATGCCTAGGACAAAATGGTAACACCACACACACACACACACACACCACATACACACGCACGCAGAATTCTTACATTTAAGTTTGTAAAACTTTTAAATTAATGTTGAAGACAAAATACAAAGAGTGAAAGACAACGGAAAAATAAACGAAGTAAAGGAGGAAAGTTGTGAAGTATTAAATATAAAGTTTGAGAGTTTGTTTACAACACAAAAATATGTTGAATGTTGCCAAGTTTAACACCAGACAAAAACTGAAATGGTGACACTGAAATAACTGAAGAGAAATTTGAGAAATTTTTACTGAATACTGACGAGGGGAAAAAATCAGACGAGACAGCAGCCTGGGTTGTCAGTGGACCAGACGGGACAGCAGCCTGGGTTGTTAGTGGACCAGACAAGATACCACCCTGGGTTGTCAGTGTACCAGACAAGACACCACCCTGGGTTGTCAGTTTACCAGACGGGACAGCAGCCTGGGTTGTTAGTGGACCAGACGGGACAGCAGCCTGGGTTGTCAGTGTACCAGACAAGACACCACCCTGGGTTGTCAGTGTACCAGACGGGACAGCAGCCTGGGTTGTTAGTGGACCAGACGAGACAGCAGCCTGGGTTGTCAGTGGACCAGACAAGACACCATCCTGGGTTGCCAGTGGAGCAGACAAGACACCATCCTGGGTTGTCAGTGGACCAGACGAGACACCACCCTGGGTTATCAGTGGACCAGACATGACACCACCCTGGGTTGTCAGTGGACCAGACAAGACACCACCCTGGGTTGTCAGTGGACCAGACAAGACACCACCCTGGGTTGTCAGTGGACCAGACAAGACACCACCCTGGGTTGTCAGTGAACCAGGCAAGACACCACACTGGGTTGTCAGTGGAGCAGACAAGACACCACCCTGGGTTGTCAGTGGACCAGACAAGACACCACCCTGGGTTGTCAGTGGACCAGACAAGACACCACCCTGGGTTGTCAGTGAACCAGACAAGACACCACCGTGGGTTGTCAGTGGACCAGACAAGACACCACCCTGGGTTCTCAGTGGACCAGACAAGACTCCACCCTGGGTTGCCAGTGGAGCAGACAAGACACCACCCTGGGTTGTCAGTGGACCAGACAAGACACCACCCTGGGTTGTCAGTGGACCAGACAAGACACCACCCTGGGTTGTCAGTGGACCAGACAAGACACCACCCTGGGTTGCCAGTGGAGCAGACAAGACACCACCCTGGGTGTCAGTGGACCAGACAAGACACCACCCTGGGTTGTCAGTGGACCAGACAAGACACCACCCTGGGTTGTCAGTGAACCAGACAAGACACCACCGTGGGTTGTCAGTGGACCAGACAAGACACCACCCTGGGTTCTCAGTGGACCAGACAAGACGCCACCCTGGGCTTGCCAGTGGAGCAGACAAGACACCACCCTGGGTTGTCAGTGGACCAGACAAGACACCACCCTGGGCTTCAGTGGACCAGACAAGACACCACCCTGGGTGTCAGTGGACCAGACAAGACACCACCCTGGGTTGCCAGTGGAGCAGACAAGACACCACCCTGGGTTGTCAGTGGACCAGACAAGACACCACCCTGGGTTGTCAGTGGACCAGACAAGACACCACCCTGGGTTGTCAGTGGACCAGACAAGACACCACCCTGGGTTGTCAGTGAACCAGACAAGACACCACCGTGGGTTGTCAGTGGACCAGACAAGACACCACCCTGGGTTCTCAGTGGACCAGACAAGACGCCACCCTGGGTTGCCAGTGGAGCAGACAAGACACCACCCTGGGTTGTCAGTGGACCAGACAAGACACCACCCTGGGTTGTCAGTGGACCAGACAAGACACCACCCTGGGTTGTCAGTGAACCAGACAAGACACCACACTGGGTTGTCAGTGGACCAGACAAGACACCACCCTGGGTTGCCAGTGGACCAGACAAGACACCACCCTGGGTTGTCAGTGGACCAGACAAGACACCACCCTGGGTTGTCAGTGGACCAGACAAGACACCACCCTGGGTTGTCAGTGGACCAGACAAGACACCACCCTGGGTTGCCAGTGGAGCAGACAAGACACCACCCTGGGTTGTCAGTGGACCAGACAAGACACCACCCTGGGTTGTCAGTGGACCAGACAAGACACCACCCTGGGTTGTCAGTGGACCAGACAAGACACCACCCTGGGTTGTCAGTGGACCAGACAAGACACCACCCTGGGTTGTCAGTGGACCAGACAAGACACCACCCTGGTTGCCAGTGGAGCAGACAAGACACCACCCTGGGTTGTCAGTGGACCAGACAAGACACCACCCTGGGTTGTCAGTGGACCAGACAAGACACCACCCTGGGTTGTCAGTGGACCAGACAAGACACCACCCTGGTTGTCAGTGGACCAGACAAGACACCACCCTGGGTTGTCAGTGGACCAGACAAGACACCACCCTGGGTTGTCAGTGGACCAGACAAGACACCACCCTGGGTTGTCAGTGGACCAGACAAGACACCACACTGGGTTGTCAGTGGACCAGACAAGACACCACCCTGGGTTGTCATTGTACATAAAAATTATACAATCCAATTTGATTTAATTTAGGATTTCATTACAAGTGGGTAAATTAGGAAGCAACTCAAGGACACACACACACACTGGTCGACCTCGCTAACAAACGTTATAAGAAAGTCTTCAGAAGTGGATAAAATCCCTGGAAGTCGTGAAGACAACTAACATATAGTTGGAGTTTTGGTTATAAAATTCATCTATGTGAAATGTATTAAGTTATATTGAGAGTCATAGAAAGAACTGTACTTCAGCGATGGCCTTGATGTTATTGAGAGGCTCTTGATCCAAGAAAATGGAATAATGCTCCTCTTGTGTCAGGAAGTGGAACAGTCTAGGAAGTGATGTAGTGGAGGCAGGATCCATACATAGCTTTAAGAAGAGGTGTTATAAAGCTCGTAGAGCAGGAAGAGTGACCTAGTAGCGACCAGTGAAGAGGCGGGGCCAGGAGCTGTGACTCAACCCCTGCAACCACAAATAGATGAGTAACACACACACACACACACACACACACACACACATTAAACCAAACATAAATATACACACAAATAAAAACACAGGGCGGTATAACCCCCAAAGGTGTGAGAGATGCAGAGGATGGGGGGGGGGGCACAATATCCCAGGACAGCGCCATAGCTAAAATTGCTGACGTTTCAGAGCCATTAGTAAATTGATCGTTAAGGGCGAGAGAGACCACACCCTCCTGGTGTTACACCCAGGCGGGGAGTCTCGCCCTTAACCACACCCAGCCACAGGGTCGAGTTTACCCTGAGTGACCCTCTGAAATGAGGTGGTTACGCTGGTTTCAGACATAAAGGGACTAGTTAGAGTGTTATATAAGGCCGTTAACACTAAATGAGGTGCGCCATGGGACGCAACATTGGCCAGGTGATGGGTTCTGATCCTTTAACATGTCTGTATCGGCGGACGGTCAACACGCCAGGCTGTATCCTCTTTTATTTGTCTATATAATATGTATCATTTACGCTGTGTGTGTGTGTGTGTGTATATATACTCACCTAGTTGTACTCACCTAGTTGTGGTTGCAGGGGTCGAGTCATAGCTCCTGACCCCGCCTCTTCACTGGCCGCTACTGGGTCACTCTCCCTGCGCCATGAGCTTTATCATACTTCTTCTTAAAGCTGTGTATGGAGCCTGCCTCCACTACATCACTTCCTAAACTAATTCCACTTCCCGACCACTCTGTGACTGAAGAAATACTTCCTAACATCCCTGTGATTCATCTGAGTCTTCAACTTCCAACTGTGTCCCCTTGTTGCTGTGTCCCATCTCTGGAACATTCTGTCTCTGTCCACCTTGTCAATTCCTCTCAGTATCTTATATGTCGTTATCATGTCCCCCCTATCTCTCCTGTGTGTGTGTGTGTGTGTGTGTGTGTGTGTGTGTGTGTTTCCACACATTCTTTTTGGGTACATACTTCCAGCATGATTAATGTTACAGAACAAGTGAACATATACGCTACAGTGGTTTACAGAGTTGATGCAGCAGGATCTTTAACATGAATCCAACTCTTGGGGAAACTAATTTGAATTTTAGAACTTGACTTCGTAATAATATAATCAATATGTCCATAAAAGGGAAATGTAATATAGCAAACATATTTAGGAACTGTACATGAAGATATTTTAGAAGAGAATATATTTTCTATGAATGATTTCAGTATTTTCTTTACATTTATCCTCTGCCTTTATTTAAGAAAGATAAATTTACGAGAATTTAGCCTCATGGTCAAATGCAGACCAAGTGGAACATAGCGCCCAGCACCTATTGATAAGAAGTTTTTATGACAGTTTCCCTTAAATAAAGTTGTTAGAAAGGCTGGAAAGTGCAGACGTAACCTTGTCAGAGAGGACTTACTGACGTACATTAACATGATCAGCGTCAAGAAATGACCAGTTATTGTGATGATACACTGTGTTTTTTTTTAAATGAAGTTAAAATATGTTTTTTTAAACTCATCTGAGTGAGGTTTTCACATGATATTAATGTGTCATCCACGTATCTGTATTAAGTGTTGGTTTAAAAAATGAATGTGTCTTCCACAAATCTTTCATGTAGTGTTGGTTTAAAATTCTCAGGGCATCCATCATGTTAAATCTCTCATTAAAAAAACATAAACATACTAAAAATGTTGAAAAAAAATCACACGTTTTGTTAACCTTTAATAATAATAATAATAATAATAATAATAATAATAATAATAATAATAATAATAATAATAATCCTTTTTATTTCTACAAGTACATGTACAAGGTTAACAGGCCTGACTGACATCAATGACATAATACTATATAGAAAGCCGCTTGTTATGTGCAGCATTTTGGGCAAATTAGGTAAATTTTGTCCCCAGGATGCGACCCACACCAGTCGACTAACACTCATGAACCTGTTTACTGATAGGTGAACATGGACAGCAGGTGTCTCAGGGAAAAACGTCCTAAAGTTTTCATCCGTACCGGGGATCGACCCCCCGGACCTCAGTGTGTAAGCTGAGTGCGCTACCAATCAAGCTAGAGGACACCTAGTATGAAGATATCTTTAACACCCGGTCTCCATCAGGTGTCCTCAGCTCCCAGTCCATCAGATGTCCTCAGCTCCCGGTCCATCAGGTGTCCTCAACTCTCGGTCCATCAGGTGTCCTCAGCTCCCGGTCCATCAGATGTCCTCAGCTGCCGCCATTAAACAAATATAGAACTTCCGCAGCGCTTTTGTGCAAAAGTTTTTAAATAAAACTTTCACTTTCGTTGTTCCTGTCTGCGGGTATTGCTGTTGTTCCTGTCTGCGGTTGTTTTTGTTGTTTCTGTCTGCGGGTGTTGTTGTTGTTCCTGTCTGCGGTTGTTTTTGTTGTTTCTGTCTGCGGGTGTTGTTGTTGTTCCTGTCTGCTGGTATTTTTGTTGTTCCTTTTTGCGAGTATTTTTGCTGCTCCTGTCTGTTTTTGTTGTTTCTGTCTGCGAGAGTTTTTATTGTTCCTGTCTCCGTCAAATGTCGTCCCGCCTTCAACTGTGGTATAAACCTCCGTAACAGACACCGTCAAATTGGTTTAGAGAGACAGACGAGCGAATACTTGGACATATTTATTTCTAACACACAGAGGTTAAATGAAGTGTGAGTGACACATGGTGACCTGAAGAATGACATGAGGACGGGTAGACAATGTGATCATGTGTCTCCTGTGTTGTTAGGTGGTGCTTTACCTGGTTCAGTATCATGGATGATAATGGTTTTGAAATTTCGTAGCTTCCAGTGTTCGTATTTCTTCACTGATCACACCGCCGACACTCCAGATAGTATAAGCTACAGAACAACGTTTATGCTCTGTGTAGAGCTTTATAAAGCTCTACACAGAGCGAAACATTTGATAAAGCTCCGCACCTAGAGAAATATGACTCGATAAAACTCTACTCAGAGGGAAACGTGATTTGGTAAAGATCTGCACTGATCGAAACATGACCTGGTAAAGATATATACTGAGCTAAACATAAGTTGATCAAGCTCTAAAATGATCGAAACGTGGATTGATTACTGAGAAGGACGAGAGGTGGGGAAGAGTGAGAGTGGAGGAAGGGAGGAGGAGGAGGAGGAGGAAGAAGAGAAGGAGGAAGAACAAAGGAGGGCCGGAGAAAATTTCAATTATTTTAATGTGCATCTGTGTGTCTTGATGTCACCTAGTTGATGGCTGGGGGAGCTGACCCACTCACGGGGGAGGTGCGCAATCTTCCTATGGGGGAGTTGCACATTACCGAGGACATGTGCACACTCCAGGGTAAATAGCTCTCACCCCTCCTTAGGAAAGGTGCACACTCCTGGGGAGCAGCACACTCATTCTTAGGGGAGGTGCACACTCCTGGGGAGGTGCACAATCATTTTTAGGGGAGGTGCAAACTCCTGGGGAGGTGCACACTCATTCTTAGGGGAGGTGCACACTCCTGGGGAGGTGCACACTCATTCTTAGGGGAGGTGCACACTCCTGGGGAGGAGCACACTCATTCTTAGCGGAGATGCACACTCCTGGGGAGGTGCACACTCCTGGGGAGGTGTAAAATCATTCTTAGGGGAGGTGCACACTACTGGGGAGGTGCACTCATTCTTAGGGAAAGAAGCTTTATAGTTTGCGAGTAAAGAAGACTCAAGTCTTCTTTATTCTTGTGTTACAAGAGTCAAATCTTCTTTATGAGTGTCCAAGAAGAGCGATACCTTGAAGTAAGAAGACTAAAGACTTCTTTATAAGCAGTAAAAAAAATGAATGAAATCTACACACGTGTGTAAGAAAGAGGAATCTTCCTTCGTAGGTCTTGACGAAGGAAGAATTCATGGAAAAAAATATAAATTTCTTCAGAACCAGTCTGAGACTGGGACCACGAGGGCGAGATCCCCCTTCCCCCTCTCCCCTTCCCCTGCCCCTTCCCCAAGGACCCGACTACAGGGTAAGTGCATGGTTGAGAAGGTTCAACTCGTGGGTTCCGACACGACAGAACGAATGGGGTTCAAATCCAGAGATGAGGTCGAGAGGAGGAAAGAGGTTCTGTCTGAGAGGAACTGGTTCTAATTCGTTGAAAATTGTCCGGATTCAGGGAAAAGTGAATTTGTTTGACTGAGAAATATCTGTGTAAGAAAGAGTAAGAAAAATGGCTTGTTTGAGTGGAGGGAAGAAAGCGTCTCAAGGAAGACAACACCTGCGTCACGAGGAAGACAACACCTGCGTCTCAAGGAAGACAACACCTGCGTCACGAGGAAGACAACACCTGCGTCTCAAGGAAGACAACACCTGCGTCACGAGGAAGACAACATCTGCGTCACGAGGAAGACAACACCTGCGTCTCAAGGAAGACAACACCTGCGTCACGAGGAAGACAACACCTGCGTCACGAGGAAGACAACACCTGCGTCACTAGGAAGACAACACCTGCGTCACGAGGAAGACAACATCTGCGTCACGAGGAAGACAACACCTGCGTCACTAGGAAGACAACACCTGCGTCACGAGGAAGACAACATCTGCGTCACGAGGAAGACAACACCTGCGTCACGAGAAAGACAACAACTGCGTCACAAGGAACACAAGACCTGCGTCCCGAGGAAGACAACACCTTCGTCACGAGGAAGAAAACACCTGCATCACAAGGAAGACAACACCTGCGTCACGAGGAAGACAACACCTGCGTCACAAGGAAGACAACACCTGCATCACAAGGAAGACAACACCTGCGTCACAAGGAAGACAACACCTGCGTCACTAGGAAGACAACACCTGCGTCACGAGAAAGACAACACCTGCATCACGAGGAAGACAACACCTGCGTCACAAGGAAGACAACACCTGCGTCACAAGGAAGACACCTGCCAGGTAATCTCGGGATTACTTAAGGAAAAAAGGGAGCTGGGTAAGAAATATTTCCGGGAAGAAAGTCTTAATTCCCGGTGATAGTTCAGATTATGTCTCCTTCTGAGCCCTTTTTCTCCTCCACCTCCTTTCTTCTCTACCCTCTCTCTTGTCTCTCTTTCTTCCTCTTCATGTTCTTCTTCTCCCTTCTTTATTTACTCCTTCTCCAACTCCTATTCTTTTACATATAATTTCCTCTTCCAGTCTAATTTTAACCAATGAGATAATGAAGTAGTTTTTTCTAACTCTTTTCTTCATCTTATTCTTCCTATTATTATTATTATTATTATTATTATTATTATTATTATTATTATTATTATTATTATTATTATTATTATTTTCACCACTTTTATCATTATTATTATCACCATTATTATTATCACCATTATTATTATCACCAGTATTATTATTATTATTATTATTTTCACCACTTTTATCATTATTATTTTCACCATTATTATTATTATCATCATCACTATTATTATCACTATTATTATCACTATTATTATCACTATTATTATTATTATTATTTTTATTATTATTATTATTATTATTATTATTATTATTATTACAATCATCAGTGTTAGCCTTAACAGTTATCAGATTATTAAATCATAAAAATAAGTGAAGAATATATAAATATTTAACATTAATTTTACAATATTTTCTTTCAATTTACAATTTTTTCCCCCCAAAGGAAACAAAGACTAGTAATTTACATTTGCCATTAAATAAATAAATGGGGGAGAGATATTAAATAATTTTCTTTAGAGGGATATATATTTTATTGGCTCGTTTATTTTTTTATTCCTCTTTAATGTTTAATGACACGAGGTAATAAAGAGGAACTAATAATCTTCTTTACTTACACACTTATTGTCACTAATCTGGTTAAATATGTATTTGGAGTGAGAGGAAGAGATAATGGAAGAGGGGAATAGAAGAGTAGAAAAAGAGAGGAAGGATGAAGAGCGAGGGAAGCCATACGAAGGAATAGAAAGGGGAGGAAAAATTGTAATAGGAAGGGAGGATGGCGAGAGTGAGAGAGGAAAAGATGGGAGGAGAGGATGGGTACGGAAGAGAGGAGGGAAGTGGGGAGGGGAGGGGAGCAGGAGGGTGGGGAGGAAAGGGGTAGAGGGTTGGGTAGAGGGAAGGGGAGAGGGAGGGAGGGGGAAGGAAGGGGAGAGGGATGCTGGGAGGAGGAGGAGAGAGTTACCATAGCGACCATCTCTCTGACGGGAAACAAAACTAATGAAACCAAGTTAATTCTGGCGTTATCCCCAGAAACACGTAACCAAACATACAAACGCAGCCATACACAAACAAACACACAAATAAACGAGCAATTATACATACCAAACGCACAACCCAAACATAATTCAAATCTACAATGACACAAACACTGCCAAACAAAAACGCAATCACACAAACACACAGCAAATAGGCGCCGTACCTCCGGTGTCACACACTTTGAATGCAAAGATCAATAACAACGATTTTTTAAACTAAACAAAACGAGAAAAAACTAATTACTTTGGAACATGAGACTAGCAAGGCACCTCGGAGCCTGGCGCCTCAGAGTCTAGATCCTCAAAGTCTGGCACCCCGGTGCTTGGCATTTAAGAGCTTGGCACCTCAGAGATTGACACCTCAAAGCTTGGCACATCAGAGCTTGGCACCTCAGAGTCTGGCACCGTCAGGATTAGGCTTTAGCTCAGCAGATTTATTGATCGATCACATCGTTCGCTAGCACCAACAAGAGAAGACAGGAGAACCAGGAAAGATGTGAAAAAGGATAAATAGAAGAAACACGTATGAGGAGAGATGACAGGAGGACGTATGCACACAGGGGAAGTATCAGTAGAAAGGGAAAGAAAGAAATATGTAAGAACGAATTGTGGAAGAGAGGTAGAGAGATCTGCCAGCATCGTATCTTACATCTACTAACTTTGCCTAGCAGAGGCAAAACTAGCCTCTTGTTTACACGTCCCGAGATTAGTGTTGCTTCTCCAAGACGCTGTTAAACTCACCGATAAAAGGATTACTTTGACTGGGTAACCGACAGTTCGGTTTCATGTAGTGTTATGACACTTCTAGTATTTGCTCGACAACAGAGACTAAAAATCTCTGAACGAAGCATAGGCTCCCTCGTACCTTGAGTATGCACCTCTTTCTTGGACTGCTTGTCCCACATCCGATCTCTCACTTCGGAACATGTATAGGAGGACAGTGCAAGGTGACTCTTATTCCCCTTCTCGTCTCTCGCTGAAACAAAGCCTTTAATACTGGGGAGATTTCATGGCCTTTCTGTTATATACAAGTCAATTGTTCTTAAGATCTTTCA
The DNA here is from genome assembly GCA_009830355.1 of Cherax destructor. Lineage (NCBI taxonomy): Eukaryota > Metazoa > Arthropoda > Malacostraca > Decapoda > Parastacidae > Cherax > Cherax destructor. Next base: position 80,709 of record WNWK01000058.1, read on the forward strand.
AATGGCTCAACTTCGTGGACAGTCGGAAGACAGTTATTACACTACAAGACGGACAGTCACCCACAGTCTCTCTGTAGCCTTCTCAAGGATATCAATTAGTGATAACATAATCCTCAACTGCTATGACTCACGAAATCGTAATAACAATTGCAAACAAATCACAGAACGAGTGGGACTCGAACCCGTGAAAACGAGTCCTAGAACTTACTTGATATGGGTTCAAGCCTCACCCATTCCATGATTAATCCTTCGATTAATTCGCGTTTTCAATAAATTCTGACAAATGACAACTGACCAACTGAAACCTCTGACTCACAGCTGGCTCCAACATCACCCTTCTCTTGATGTTTATGTTGCAATATGTTGTTTAATATAAGATATGTATGTTGCAATATGTTGCTTAATACGAGATAACTAATGAAGGAGCCCTGAGCCTAATCTGTAGAACTTTTAAGTGTAAAACCAGAAAAAAATGCAGGAGTAGCAGATGAGAAAATGTAAACATAGGAAGAGAACAATAGAAAGAAACACATGAGGAAGACTGACAGAGAAGATGAGACAGGTGGGAAACATGCAGAAGAAAAAGGAACGAGAGATAATAAAGAATTAAAAGAAGAGGAGTAAGACAACAGAGGAAGGAGAGATACACCCTGAGTAAGTCACAACAGATTCGCCTTAAATCACGGCAAGTGACATCTGGAGATGAGAGGAATCAAGGAGAGGGGAGAGGGAAGGGAAGAGAGGACAAGAGGGAGCTGAGAGGGAAGGAATCGATAGGAAAAGTGACAAAACATATCGTAGAAATCGAGGAAAATCTTGCTGTGTAGGCTGCCCGTATCCGAGGTAAATGATAGACAAGGAGATTAATTTTTGATGGTCGCGATATGAGGGAGGAGAGGCCTAGTAAATGTCCCGCGGTGGTTAATGGGATCCTAAACCATGGGAGGTACATGGGATCCTAAACCATGGGAGGTACATGGGATCCTAAACGACGGAAGGTACATAGAATCCTATTATTATTATTATTATTCTGTGAAGTGTTAAGCTTATGTGGGTTAATCAGAGCAAGGGTGGTGGAGGCTCGATCCTCTGTCTATAAACACGAGACAGATACTAGTGTAAATGGGGGACTTAGCATCCTGCCCCCCGGGGATATAAAGGCTTCTATATTGTGGTATTATATAGGGTCCTTACACCACGAGGCGCAAAGGAGCGCTATACCATAATGTAAACAGAGAGTGTACATGGAGATGCACAGTGTACAAAAGTGTATGGAGATGTACAGAATGTGTACAGAGAGTGTGTGAGTAACACCTTGACTGTCAAAAGAAAGAGTGGAAAATTAAACTCAATACAGTGTGAGTGTGCACAGTATCTTTGAATGAGTGACATAAGATAATGACCATGACTTGCCAGGAGCATCCAGTGTCACGCAGAATACGTCTTAGGTTACTGGCTACGTTTAAGTGATTGTAATTATGAAAGGGCTACAACACTTTCCCTTAGAGTTAAGACCCTAAAGCGTTCTTACACCACATCTCTGATAACCCTCTGAACTGCAGCATCCTACCCCTTCTTCAGAGTACAGTCACTGTACTTCCCACCTCCACCTCTCCTTCAGAGTACAGGTACTGTACTTCCCACCTCCACCTCTCCTTCAGAGTACAGGTACTGTACTTCCCACCTCCACCTCTCCTTCAGAGTACAGGCACTGTACTTCCCACCTCCACCTCTCCTTCAGAGTACAGGCACTGTGCCTCCCACCTCCACCCCTCCTTCAGAGTACAGGTACTGTACTTCTCACCTCCACCTCTCCTTCAGAGTACAAGCACTGTACTTCCCACCTCCACCTCTCCTTCAGAGTACAGGCACTGCCTCCCACCTCCACCTCTCCTTCAAAGTACAGGCACTGTACTTCCCATCTCCACCTCTCCTTCAGAGTACAGGCACTGTGCCTCCCACCTCCACCTCTCCTTCAGAGTACAGGCACTGTGGCTCCCACCTCCAGAACTTAAGTCCGACTAACCACTATACTTGAATCTCCTCATAAACATTACCTTCCTCACAATATAACTCCTGTATTTTAAACTTAGTAGTAAGTTTATTTATACATAAAATGTCTGAAAGTTAGAACTTAATTAGAGCCTGTTAGAGAATTACTCTGGCAAGGTACAACACAGACAGAGGATCGAGCCTCCACAAATACTTGCACTGAATTATCGACACATTTCTAACGCTTCATATAAAGTTAATAATAACCAGGAATTCTCAAAAAGTAAAAGAAATCGAACATTAAACAGGATCTCTGAGTTATGGAAGATGGGTAATTATCTTTCCCACAGCAGTCTGTGAGAGATGCCAGAAGATGTGACTTGGGAGCCACGAGAAGAAGTAGCAATGATGAATATCCACGTTGAACACATGAAGTATGATAGAGACAACACAGGTAGATTAACACCTGCACTCTATACTTCTGACAACACTGGCAGATTAACACCTGCACTATGGTATATTCTGCTTTTGTCAGAGATGGTCTGTTGATACAGTCAGGGAGAGGTTTCTGCTAGTGCAAGGGAAAGCTTTCTGCTAGTGCCAGAGAGCACTTTCTGCTAGTGCCTGAGAGCGGTTTCTGCTAGTGCCAGAGAGCGGTTTCTGCTAGTGCCAGGGAAAGCTTTCTGCTGGTGCCAGGGAAAGCTTTCTGCTGGTGCCAGAGAGCACTTTCTGCTAGTGCCAGAGAGCGGTTTCTGCTAGTGCCAGGGAGGGCTTTCTGCTAGTGCCAGAGAGGGATTTCTGCCAGTGCCAGAGAGGGATTTCTGCTAGTGCCTTGGAGGGTCACCTATTAGAGCCAGCATATGGCAATACCCAACACTTGCGTGGGTAGATGGTAACACTGTGTGGGCATCAACTTCCACCTAAGTGGGTAAGTGGTAACACTGAACATTAACCGAGGGCACAGAGGAAAAACTGAAGAACAGGAGAGGAACAAGAAGGGAAAAGAGGGGAATGGAACGAGGGTGAGGAGGTAGAGGGAGAGGGGAAATATAATAATTAATGAAAAGAGTCGACAAGACGAGGGGGAGAAGAAAATGAAGTACAAGTTAGGACGGATAAATGAGAGTATTAAAACACGTAATAATGACTGGAACAAGGTAGATGAGTGTGTGGAACAAGGTAGATGAGTGTGTGGAACAAGGTAGATGAGTGTGTGGAACAAGGTAGATGAGTGTGTGGAACAAGGTACATGAGTGTGTGGAACAAGGTAGATGAGTGTGTGGAACAAGGTACATGAGTGTGTGGAACAAGGTACATGAGTGTGTGGAACAAGGTAGATGAGTGTGTGGAACAAGGTACATGAGTGTGTGGAACAAGGTAGATGAGTGTGTGGAACAAGGTAGATGAGTGTGTGGAACAAGGTAGATGAGGGTGTGTGGAACAAGGTAGATGAGTGTGTGGAACAAGGTAGATGAGTGTGTGGAACAAGGTACATGAGTGTGTGGAACAAGGTAGATGAGTGTGTGGAACAAGGTACATGAGTGTGTGGAACAAGGTACATGAGTGTGTGGAACAAGGTACATGAGTGTGTGGAACAAGGTACATGAGTGTGTGGAACAAGGTAGATAATTGTGTGGAACAAGGTAGATGATTGTGTGGAACAAGGTAGATGATTGTGTGGAACAAGATAGATGAGAGTGTGTGTGTGGAACAAGGTACATGAGTGTGTGGAACAAGGTACATGAGTGTGTGGAACAAGGTACATGAGTGTGTGGAACAAGGTACATGAGTGTGTGGAACAAGGTAGATGAGTGTGTGGAACAAGGTACATGAGTGTGTGGAACAAGGTACATGAGTGTGTGGAACAAGGTACATGAGTGTGTGGAACAAGGTAGATAATTGTGTGGAACAAGGTAGATGATTGTGTGGAACAAGATAGATGAGAGTGTGTGTGTGGAACAAGGTAGATAATTGTGTGAAGCAAGGTAGATGATTGTGTGGAACAAGGTAGATGGTTGTGTGGAACAAGGTAGATGGTTGTGTGGAACAAGGTAGATGGTTGTGTGGAACAAGGTAGATGGTTGTGTGGAACAAGGTAGATGGTTGTGTGGAACAAGGTAGATGGTTGTGTGGAACAAGGTAGATGGTTGTGTGGAACAAGGTAGATGGTTGTGTGGAATAGGGTAGATGATTGTATAAGTTCCAATTCAAAACGAACACTAAAATACTGTGAACATACATTAACATCTCTAGACGTTAATGTGGAAATCAAATTTCGTTTACATATCATAGATACAAATGAAAAAAAAAATTTAGCCAAGAAAATAAAGGTTAGGATTACCATACACGAAAGTACTAACGCTCTTATCACTAATTCTCTTCTTGTAATTTATGCAATAAATGTAAGACGTTAATATTAGAACATTGGTCTTAACAGTTCTTCCGAATAGTTGGTAAAGTCGTGTGGCCACGAGGATCTAAGCATGGCCTTTGTACAACACGGGAGCATCAGGGGGAAGCCTCGTGAGATGAGATGATGCTGAGCCAGCCGGCGGTGACCACCACTGACGGTAATGCTGACAACATTCTCTTACAGCAACGTCAGTTCTCAGGGAAGACCAACCCAAGAGCTGCATCCAAGTGGCATTAACTACTCATTACGTGATACTGTTTATCCCCTGATACTGCTCATCCCCTGATACTGCTCATCCCCTGATACTGCTCATCCCCTGATACTGCTCATCCCCTGATACTGCTCATCCCCTGATACTGCTCATCCCCTGATACTGCTCATACCCTGATACTGCTCATCCCCTGATACTGCTCATCCCCTGATACTGTTCATCCCCTGATACTGCTCATCCCCTGATACTGCTCATCCTCTAATACTGCTCATCCCCTGATACTGCTCATATACTGATACTGCTCATCCTCTGATACTGCTCATCCCCTGATACTGCTCATCCCCTGATACTGCTCATCCCCTGATACTGCTCATCCCCTGAAACTGCTCATCCCCTGAACCTGCTCATCCCCTGATACTGCTCTTCCCCTGATACTGCTCATCCTCTGATACTGCTCATCCCCTGATACTGCTCTTCCCCTGATACTGCTCATCCCCTGAACCTGCTCATCCCCTGATCCTGCTCTTCCCCTGATACTGCTCATCCTCTGATACTGCTCATCCCCTGATACTGCTCTTCCCCTGATACTGCTCATCCCCTGATACTGCTCATCCCCTGATACTGCTCATCCCCTGATCCTGCTCATCCCCAGATACTGCTCATGACGTTACTCGTAGGTGACTAATACCTGGCTTCAGGTCACCGTCTTAGATGTTTCTGTATCAGTAGTTAAGCAACAGCTCCTGTATCAGTAGTTAAGCAACAGCTCCTGTATCAGTAGTTAAGCAACAGCTCCTGTATCAGTAGTTAAGCAACAGCTCCTGTATCAGTAGTTAAGCAACAGCTCCTGGCGAAACATTTGCTTCAAGAAATGTCATAATTGTTCGAATATACTTTCCACATCCAAGACAACACCCAGGACAACACTCAGCAACACTAGGCAGCACTCAGCAACACTCAGGACAACACTCAGCAACACCCAGGACAACACTCAGCAACACCCAGGAAAACACTCGGCAACACTAGGCAGCACTCAGCAACACTCAGGACAACACTCAGCAACACCCAAGACAACACTCAGCAACACTCAGGACAACTGCCGCTCTGTCGGGTAAGTGTTCGCGTTTAGACATAAACGCAGGATCAACTGAAGGGGTCGACACAGACAGTGATTTATCAGCAGCAAGGGGAGTGTAGGAGGGTGATGGAGTGTTGCTGGTGGTGGGGGAGTGTAGGAGGGTGATGGAGTGTTGCTGGTGGTGGGGGAGTGTAGGAGGGTGATGGAGTGTTGCTGGTGGGGAGTGTAGGAGGTGATGGAGTGTTGCTGGTGGTGGGGGAGTGTAAGAGGGTGTGGAGTGTTGGTGGTGGTGGGGGAGTGTAGGAGGGTGTGGAGTGTTGCTGGTGGTGGGGGAGTGTAGGAGGGTGATGGAGTGTTGCTGGTGGTGGGGGAGTGAAGGAGGGTGATGGAGTGTTGCTGATGGTGGGGGAGTGAAGGAGGGTGATGGAGTGTTGCTGATGGTGGGGGAGTGAAGGAGGCTGATGGAATGCTGCTGCTGGTGAGGAAATGGAGAAGAGTGAAACGTGGTGACTGAGAGACCAGGGAGGGTGAGTTGGTGGAGGAGGAGATCAGAGCTGGAGAGGGGATGTTGGAGATAGGACATGGGAGAAGATGTTAGTGCTGGATAATCTTTCTCTGACATAATTAGGTACGTGGATAACTGGAGCCTCTGCCACACGGACAGCTGCGCTTCATCACATAGGGTATGACACTCCAGCAGCACTGGAGTTTTTCTAGCACATTTCATCCTAGATGCGAACAGCAATAGTTAGGAAATACACAGGTACCTTTTTTAACTGCAAGGGGGTACAGGGGCAGCAGGGGTATACAAAAACCTGCCTATTCGTTTCTCCCTGCCAGGGAAGTGAACTCACGCCTTTGTTATTGTGAATCGATTACTTTTTAAGATTTCACTACATGGTATCCAGGAGGACAAGACAGTTTCTGAACTCATCAAGTAATATGTAGATTGTGTCAATAATTTTTTTGCCTGAAGCTAAATTGAGGTATCATAAGGAATGTGGTAGTCGTTAACTGACAGGTGACAGCAAGGTCACAGTCATTCACTGACAAGTGACAATACAGTCACAGTCGTTCACTGACAAGTGACAATACAGT
>WNWK01000058.1:92500-102500 GCA_009830355.1 Cherax destructor
TTCAATCGGACGAGGACCAGGCTGTAAGCCTGTCCAGAAACTGGCTCCTGGAGTTCAACCCCCCCCCCAAGTGCAAAGTCATGAAGACTGGGGAAGGGCATAGAAGCCGCAGACGGAGTACAGTCTAGGGGGCCAGAGACACTACAAACCTCACTCAAGAAAAATGATCTTGGGGTGAGTATAACACCAGGCACATCTCCTGAGGCGCACATCAACCAAATAACTGCTGCAGCATACGGGCGCCTAGCAAACCTAAGAACAGCATTCCGACATTTCATTAAGGAATCGTTCAGGACCATGTACACCGTGTACGTTAGGCCCATATTGGAGTATGCAACATCAGTTTCGAATCCACACCTAGCCAGGCACGTAACGAAACTAGACTAGTCCTGGAGCTAAGGGGCATGTCCTACGAGGAGCGGTAAAGGACAATCGACCTGAAGACACTGGAGGACAGAAAAGATATGGGGGATATGATAACGACATATAAAATACTGAGAGGAATCGACAAGGTGGACAGAGACAGGACGTTCCATAGATGGGACACAGCAACAATTGGTCACAGTTGGTAGTTGAAGATTCAGATGAATCACAGGGATGTTAGGAAGTATTCCTTCGGTCACAGAGTTGTCAGGAAGTGGAATAGTCTGGGAAGTGATGTAGTGGAGGCAGGATCCATACAAAGCTTTAAGAAGAGGTATGGTAAAGCTCATGGAGTAGGAAGAGTGACCTAGTAGCAGCTAGTGAAGAGGCGGAGCCAGAAGCTGTGAATCGACCCCTGCAATCACTACTAGGTGAGTACACTCTCAAACACACACACACACACACACACACACACACTCAAACACGCACACACAATAAACGTCACGGGTCAATACACTAGTGAACTTGGACGGGACGCTTCTGCTGCTGCTGCTGCTGCTGATGCTGTTTCTGGTGCTGCAGCTGCTGTTGGTGCTGCTGATGCTGTGTCTGGTGCTGCTGATGTTGTTGGTGCTGCTGATGCTGTGTCTGGTGCTGCAGCTGCTGTTGGTGCTGCTGATGCTGTGTCTGGTGCTGCAGCTGCTGTTGGTGCTGCTGATGCTGTTTCTGGTGCTGCAGCTGGTGCTGCTGATGCTGTTTCTAGTGTTGTAGCTGCTGCTGCTAATGCTGCTGCTGCTGTTTCTGGTGCTGCAGCTGCTGGTGCTTGTGCTGCTGATGATGCTGATGCTGCTGTTGCTGCTGCTGTTGCTGGTGGTGCTGGTGCTGCTGCTGTTGCTGGTGGTGCTGGTGCTGCTGCTGTTGCTGGTGGTGCTGCTGCTGTTGCTGGTGGTGCTGGCGCTGGTGCTGCTGCTGCTGTTGCTGGTGGTGCTGGTGCTGGTTCTTGCGCCGGTGGTGCTGCTGTTGCTGGTAGTGCTGGTGGTGCTGTTGCCTGGAGTTTTCAGATATCTGCTCTAACTTTTAAATTAACCTTCTAAATTATCAAAGTCGTTAAGCAAAGTGTGTGTGTGAAACCTGAAGGAGCCCTGAAGCACCTGGAAGCTGGAGTGACTGAAACCTTTCAGTTCTGGAGTAGCAATGATGTTCCGTAGTTCTGGAAGGCCACTTACGCCTCTGAAACCTGGAGTGCCTGGCACTGACATATCTGAAACCTGGAATGGCATTCAAACCTTTGAAACCTAAATTAGCATTGAAATACTTAAAAACCTGGAGTGAACAGAGGTGCGAGATTATTATTAATATTATGGGCAATAGGACGTAATCAGGTTTGATCCGAGGAAGGATCAAACCTGATCCAAACTCCTTCACCAACAATGAAAGTCTGAAATGAAATTTCGTTAATGTTTATTGCACTTCCTCTGCTGAAGTGAATCTTGTTATGACCACCACATTGTCTCCATGATCGTAAGTCACTTGTTGTTGTTTTGATAGTTATGTAACTTGTTAAACACTCCCTGAGCGCAGGGAGCAGTGGGGGCTCGACCCTCTGTCAGAGATGTGAAAATGCTTCCTTCACTATCAAAATGCTTCTTTCACTATCAAAATGCCTCCTTCACTATCAAATGCCTCCTTCACTATCAAAATGCCTCCTTCACTATAAAAATGCCTCTTTCACTATCAAAATGCCTCCTTCACTATAAAAATGCCTCTTTCACTATCAAAATGCCTCCTTCACTATAAAAATGCCTCTTTCACTATCAAAATGCCTCCTTCACTATCAAAATGCCTCCTTCACTATCAAAATGCCTCCTTCACTATCAAAATGCCTCCTTCACTATCAAAATGCCTCCTTCATTATAAAATTCATGACTGAAGACAATGGTGGCAGCCTCAGTGATAAAAAAAATGTCATGAAGGATAAGCAGCAAGATGATACGAAGTAAATCATAGATATGGAGATAAAACATTATTAAATACTTTATTAAAAACTTAAATAAAACCTTTATTAATGGTTTTAATAAAGGTTGCGTTAAACGCGTTCTCGGCCGGGAAGTTATGCACATAGAGCGTCATGTTTAGCTGAAGTGACATACAAATAACAGCTCCCAAAATCTGCTAGTCCAGTGTGACAAAGACTTTAAGATGAGATCTTAAGGAAGAGTGTTGAATGTCCTCTCAGCGAAGATAAACACCTCCAGCCTCAGTACCTACAATAAGAACAATTTCAGCATCTTCGATAAAGTGATCGTACATAGGTGGAAGGATGCACTGGACTAGTGTGTTGGTTTAAATAAAATGTATATTGAAGAGGGTAAACTCAGATGATAAAAGTACCATTGTTATGTACATGACCACACTCACTGGGAACTTGTGAGACTCAACGAACACACAAGATGGAGGCAGACAGGGAGCCAAGCATCAGTTACCAGACATAGCGGCAGGCTAAGTTGATGGAGCTGGTTAGAGAAAACTTAATGCCAGTATGTTAAGGACATGACAGGAGAGAGAGAGAAAGAGAGAAGATTAACAAACATAACTGGATTAAGTATTCGCTGCAAGTACATCAAACATAAGTGAAATCGAATATGAGATCACATACAGTTCTGAAATCTGAATACCTTGTGGAACTAAGCATTGAGGGAAGAATGGCAGGTGGTGGGTGCAAGAAGCCAGACTTCTGATGACGTAACTTGGAAGGGATGAGAAAATTCCTGAATGCAGTGCAGTGGGAAAGGAAACTTGAAGTTAAGTCAGGGGACGAGATGATGGAGTACGAAGTTGGGAAGTGCCGGGAGGCAGAGGAAAACATGATACTCAGAAGAGTAAGAGGAAATAACTAAGACAAAGAGATCATGAGTCAACCAAAGACGCAGGGAGGCAAAACATGAGAAGCATAAGCAAGAGAGACTGAGCAAAAATTTAAGAATTATATTGCAGCCAAGGCCAAGTCTGAACTAAGGATGCGGCGGTAAAGGATCAGGTATTTCGACTGAAGAAACGAGGAGATCTCATGAAACAAAAAAGACAAGGAAATCGGAGATGTGTTCAGTAAGCGATTTTAGGAAGCCTTCTCAGATGAAACAGGATCAGTACAAGTAGGCCTAAGGCAGGGGTGGCAAACCTATAGCACGAGAAAAAAAATTATTGGCACACATTTCTTAATATATCAGGAATCGAAAGGAAAAAATGAATTTTGCTTTAAATAATTCCAACCCAGTTGATGTTGGTTTAGAAATTTCAGAGGTAATTTTTCAACATGAAAAAAACCACTCAACGATGAGGACAAATATTAAAGAATCATGGCTAGAATATGCTCATTTTGTTTTTTGACAGTTCCCCCCCCCAAAAAAAAAAAAAAAAAATCCATTCCATTTGTGTTGATGTGAGCACTGACGTCACATCATCAGCTAGGCTGGCCTTTATCGCTCCATTTTGCAAGAGTAATGAAATATGCAAAGAAATAGTTAACTTGGTAACTTTACCTAAATATGCCACAGGGAGCTGAAATATGTAACATGTATAGTCGACAGATTCTTTCAAGAATAGTTTCTGCGACAAATGGATAGTAAAGCTAACATGACTAGTAGCACTGGACGTGAACGTGTTTGTAAAATATGTTAGACAAAGAATGAGGCTCTCAAACTTTACACTGTCTGAAACTAGGACTATCTGAAAATTGAGACACACTGAAAATTGACACCGTCTGAAAACTGGGACTGAATGCATATTCAAGTGAGTTGTTGTCGGCAGTGATGAACTTTGTCAAGTCTAATTATAGGCATAGACTTACTGATGACACCAGTGGTGCAGAGCTTTCACATCAACCACACACAACACTGTTATAAAAATATCTCTCATCGTTAGTGTAACAGCAAAAGTCTCACTGACAAAAAAAAAATCTCATTTTTCCTTTTCTTGATAAATAAGAAGTGAATTCTCAAGGTATCTCAAGTGTAACAATCAGAAGTATTATTGGTGGGCTGATTAGAATTATCAGAATACTTTCGAGTATTTTGTTCTTTTTCTCATCAGGATTTTGTTAAGTGCCAATAGAAAAATAATAAAAAAATAATAACAGCAACAACAATAATAATAATAATAATATTAAAAATAATAATAATTAAAAATAAAATTAATAATAATAATAATTAAAAATAACATTAATAATAATAATAATAATAATAATAATAATAATAATAACAACAATAACAATAACAACAATAATAATAATAATTAATAATAATAATAACAACAATAACAACAATAACAACAGCAACAACAACAATAATAATAATATTAATAATAATAATAAAATCTCTTCCTTAAAATTCCCATTGACGCGTGAGAAAATTTTTTTTTTTAGGAAATTATCTCCAATTTGGGCACTCGCTCTCTCAAAAAAGTTCGCCATCCTTGGTCTTAGGAAAAGAATACACAACCAGATACTGAGTACCTTACACACACCAGGGAAAGAGGCAAAGGAAAAAAGAAAACAACTTCTGATGTAGCTGGATATATCAAAGGTGGTGGAATCTGAAAAGGAGTTACCATGGATCCATGAGAGGGAGTCGAAGCAGTTTGAACCTCGGCCTAAGATACACAGATAACGAATGTACTCGTCCTTGTATTCAGGAAAGGAGCCAGACAAGTAGCACTGAATTACAGACTAGTTTCATTGGCATGCACACCGAAGAAGGTAATGGAGAAGGTAAAAGCAGAGTGCTAGGACATAAACGACCACCAGCACGGGTTCAGAGATGGAACATCTTATCTTACCTCCCTGTTGGAGTTCTATGACAAAGTAACACATGTGAGACAGAACAGTGCAAGAAGGCATTTGATGCTGTATCCCACTAGAGACTGGGGCAAAAACACGAGATGCAGGCAGGACTACCAGGAAGCAGAGTCGTTGTCCGGGAAGAGATGTCGGAATAGGGAAGAGTAACAAACGGGGGTGCCGCAAGGATCGATATTAGACCCAGTACTGTTTCTGATTTATGTGAATGACATACAAGGTGGCATTAAGTCAGCTGTATCACTGTCCGCTGATGATATAAAACCGATGAGGAGAATAAAAACAAATAACTACAAGGAAAGGCTAGAAATGGATGTAAATAAACTGCAAGATGGTCAGATAAGTAGTTGCTTGAATTTAACCCTAGCAAATGCAAGATTATGAAGACTGGGGACTGAGCAGGAAGACTCGGAATGTAAACCTGGGGGAACAGACTGCAGACCTCACTCAGAGAAAGACATAGTGGTGAGCAGAGTGCCTGGCATATCGCCGGAGGATAACAACAACCGATTAACTTCTGCGGCCAATCATCGTCTGGTAAATCTAAGAGTAGATTCTTAAATCTCAACAAAGAGTTATTCTTCGGCCCTGACAACATATGTCAGGCTTATTTTGGGGTATGTACGCACTACCAGCATGGAACCCACACCTGAAAGAGCATACTGAGAAGATGAAGCAAATGCAGAGGTATGCAACGAGTCTAGTTGCAGAGGTAAGGGACATGAACTACGAGAAGATGCTAGGAGAATTGAACCTGATGATGCTAGAGGACAAGAACCAGGAAGACATGACAGCATACAAAATGTTCAGAGAAATTGCTAGGATAAATAGGGACAGGCAGTTCGAGAGGGGGAAACGAGTACTCAGGGGATCAATTGGAGTTATACATGGATAACAGGAAGTACTTTTCCAGCCACACGAAGTGGAGTAACGTCGACGAAGTGCTGGAGGCAGACTGTATATATAACTGTAAGAGAAGGGACGACAGGGCCCACAAGGCTAAGATTTTGTAAAACTGGCAAACTGCAAGTTGAGAGGCGGGGCCAGTAGCTAGAGCTCGGTCCCTGCAACCTCAAAATATAGATGAACATATAGGTGAACACAAACACGCACACGCACACACACACACACACACACACACACACACACACACACGCACACACACACACACACACCCCCGGTGGCCCAGTGGGTAAAGCTCTCGCTTCACGCACGGAGGGGCCGGGTTCAATTCCCGGTGGGGCAGAAACATTTCGAAGTGTTTCCTTACACACACACACACATACATACATACAACAGGCCTAGTGTCTAATTGACATGTGCCTAGGACAAAATGGTAACTGTAAAATCGCTGCAGAGGATGTGTAGCGGGGTCAGAGACAGCGGATTTGAGTGTGGAGGTCCGAGGTTGCTGGTTCAGGGCTCCGAGGTTGCTGGTTCAGGGCTCCGAGCTTGCTGGTTCAGGGCTTGGGGCTTGCTGGTTCAGGGCTGGGGGCTTGCTGGTTCAGGGCTCCGAGCTTGCTGGTTCAGGGCTCCGAGCTTGCTGGTTCAGAGCTCTGAGCTTGCTGGTTCAGGGCTGGGGGCTTGCTGGTTCAGGGTTCCGAGGTTGCTGGTTCAGAGCTCCGAGCTTGCTGGTTCAGGGCTTGGGGCTTGCTGGTTCAGGGCTCCGAGCTTGCTGGTTCAGGGCTCCGAGCTTGCTGGTTCAGGGCTCCGAGCTTGCTGGTTCAGGGCTCCGAGCTTGCTGGTTCAGGGCTCCGAGCTTGCTGGTTCAGGGCTCCGAGCTTGCTGGTTCAGGGCTCCGAGCTTGCTGGTTCAGGGCTCCGAGCTTGCTGGTTCAGGGTTCCGAGGTTGCTGGTTCAGAGCTCCGAGCTTGCTGGTTCAGGGCTTGGGGCTTGCTGGTTCAGGGCTCCGAGCTTGCTGGTTCAGGGCTCCGAGCTTGCTGGTTCAGGGCTCCGAGCTTGCTGGTTCAGGGCTCCGAGCTTGCTGGTTCAGGGCTGGGGGGCAATCAACCGTCACTCCTGCACTTGCATTCAAAGCCTTGCTGGCAACTTTATTGAGACAAAGAGGATGTAGAGAAAGCCTTTATCGTGGTAACGTTTCTCTCTGTGTAGAGCTTTACCAAGTCAATTAGCTCTACATGGAGCGTAACATTATTACATAAGACTGCTGTGTTCCTGTCATTTTATCAGTACGATCCCTGTCTGCTAGCGTAAAGCTGTGCATTTTGCAGTTATAGCGCAATAGTGTGTTTCTGAGAGGGAAGCAGCATGTTAGGTGAGAGAGAGAGAGAGAGAGGAGTAGCATGCTAGGTGAGAGAGAGAGAGAGGAGTAGCATGTTAGGTGAGAGAGGGGAGCAGCATGCTAGGTGAGAGAGAGAGAGGGGAGCAGCATGCTAGGTGAGAGAGAGAGAGGGGAGCAGCATGCTAGGTGAGAGAGAGAGGAGCAGCATGCTAGGTGAGAGAGAGAGAGGGGAGCAGCATGCTAGGTGAGAGAGAGAGGAGTAGCATGTTAGGTGAGAGAGAGAAAGGGGAGCAGCATGCTAGGTGAGAGAGAGAGGAGTAGCATGTTAGGTGAGAGAGGGGAGCAGCATGCTAGGTGAGAGAGAGAGAGGGGAGCAGCATGCTAGGTGAGAGAGAGAGGAGCAGCATGCTAGGTGAGAGAGAGAGAGGGAGCTGCATGCTAGGTGAGAGAGAGAGGAGTAGCATGCTAGGTGAGAGAGAGAGAATGGAGCAGCATGCTAGGTGAGAGAGAGAGGAGTAGCATGTTAGGTGAGAGAGGGGAGCAGCATGCTAGGTGAGAGAGAGAGAGAGAGAGAGAGAGAGAGAGAGAGAGAGAGAGAGAGAGAGAGAGAGAGAGAGAGAGAGAGAGGAGCAGCATGCTAGGTGAGAGGAGGAGCAGCATGCTAGGTGAGAGAGAGAGAGGAGCAGCATGCTAGGTGAGAGAGAGAGAGGAGCAGCATGCTAGGTGAGAGAGAGAGAGAGGAGCAGCATGCTAGGTGAGAGAGAGAGAGGCGAGGGGTTGATGCAATGGGTGAAACCTTTGTACTTTCTGCCTGAAAAGTGAGAAGTGAGAGAAGGAATTAATACTACCTCCCCCACCCCCCACCCCGGTAAATACCCCTATCTCCACCCCCGCCCACTCAACGAAGGTTAATGGGAGGGAAAGCTTCGGTATTTTTCCCTGTACAGAAAGTGAGTGGGAGGAAGAGTCTTGACATTTATTCCATGCAAAAAAAGGAACAGAAAGGGAAGAGAGAGATGGTGCTTTCCTTGGCAGAGAAAGTGAATATGAGTGATAGCTTTGATACATTCCTCTCTAGAGAAAGTATGGGAGGACCTTGGTACTTTCCCCGTCAGAGAAAGTCAGGCTGGAAAGAGGTGTTTTGGTGGTGGGCGACCCACAACACCACCACGCCAGCCACTCCCAGATTTACGACAACAAGCCAGCATTCATTTACATTTAAAGCTCGCTTTGGCCCAGCTGATGCCGGGACCCATGCCTGGTGTGTGTGCCCGGGTCTTTGACCCAACTGACGACGACCAGACCATTCTAACGTAGCTCTGGTAAATACATGGGTAATTACACACACACATGCATTCATAGAGTTGTCAGTACGTGGAACAATCTGAAGAGTGATGTAGTGGAGGCAGGATCCATACATAGCTTTAAGAAGAGATACGAAAAAGCTCTTGGAGCAGGGAGAGTGACCCCTTGCAGCGACTAGCGAGAAGGCGGGGCCAGGAGCTGTGAGTCGACCCTTGGAGGACCCGAGGTGATGATATGACAGTAACGACAACAGGGCGGTGGTGGATACCTTAGTGAAGTCGGCTAGACAAGTCTACATGAGCAATGAAGAAATATTGATAATGGGAAACTTAAACTATGAATAAAAACACCTGAGAATCTGGAGTCACACCAGTCAGTATGTCAGGGACACACCTAGAGGCTGAGAGATGACAAACCAGCTGGACCTTGTATTTACTCTGTCTCTGATGCAAGGGACTTTAGATATGAGCAACCCCTCTGGTGAAAGTGACCAAGCAGTACTCTTGTTTAAATGCCTTGTGGAAGTGAACATGAAGAGAGAAACACAGAACATGAAGGGTTAAACCCGATTTTAAAAGTGGAGAGTATAGAGGCATGAGGTTCTGCCTAAGTGGAGTTCCACGGGAAACGAAACTAGATGGAAAAAACAATGATCGAAATGATGGAGTTGTAGGTGGAGAGAGTCGGGAGGCGGAGAAGAACTTCATCCCCAGAAGCAGAATCACTGGCAAGAAACAGAGGGAGCCTTGATTCACACACTGCTGCAGGGAGACAAAAGCTAAAGGCTAATTCTGAACCAAAGTTGCTATACAACCACACCAGAAAGAAGACAACTGTGACGGAACAGGTAATAAAGCTGAAGAAGGAAGGAGGAGAGATCACTGTAAATGAGCAGGAGGTCTTGCGAGGAGCTGAGAAGATGATATATGAAGGTATTCTCAGTGCAGTAAGTTTTGAATACAGTTTATGTTTCTATTGGTGAATTTGCATTATTAAGTGTCTATTGGGAGGGAAAAAGGGCTCTTGCTCTCTTACACACACACACACACACACACCTAGTAGCGATCAGTGAAGAGGCGGGGCCAGGAGCTATGTCTCGACCCCTGAAACCACAAATAGGGGAGTACACACATACAAATACACACATACACACACAGTGTACACGTTTAAACATTTAAATGAAAACTAAAAAAAATCACAACAACAGCTGGACAAAAATAATCGTACTGCTGGAGGAAC
>WNWK01000058.1:107500-150000 GCA_009830355.1 Cherax destructor
AGTCAGCCTCACCCTGGCAGGCCCAGTCAGCCTCACCCTGGCAGGCCCAGTCAGCCTCACCTTGGCAGGCCCAGTCAGCCTCACCCTGGCAGGCCTAGTCAGCCTCACCCTGGCAGGCCCAGTCAGCCTTTCCCACTTCTCCTCACATTCATTTTTCCTATCACATTACTCTATTTTCATCAATATGTTTCTTTTATTGTTAATGATTATCCATTTGTTCTTATTCCACCACCACTGCCACTACTTCCACCACTACCACTACTTCCACCACTACCACTACCCGCTACCACAACTACCACCATCAGAGAGGAGAGGTTGCTCGTCCCTCTGATAACTTGCGATTACTGAGGGCGAGGTTCCTTTGATGTGGTCTGCCACTTATCTACATCCATTTGCTTCTCTTTTTCATCTCCTTCATCCTCTTTCCCTCCCTCCTCTTCCTCCTCCTCCCCCCGAGTGTGCACTTCCCTTCCTTCTTTCTTATTTACAAAGCGGTAACACGTCCCCCACATGTTCCTCTGATAATTTGTGATTACCGAGTGGTTTGCTTGATGCGATTTGAGACTTATATACATCCATTTACCTCTCTTATTCCTTCTCTTTCATCCTTTCTTTCTCTCTCCCTCCTTCTTCATTCCTGAGTCCGTACATTTCTTACTTCTCTTTACTTCTTTCCATAATGCTTTTATTTCCCAGCGATCTCAATGCCTCGCATTTAGTATTTCGAAGACCTGTGTTTAAAAGTCTCTCGTGTTCTCGGGGCAGAGATTTGATGGGAATCTCTTACGTGTAATATAAGATCCTTCATCCATAGAATTATATTTAAGGGTAAATGCTATTACAGCCACATGTGTTCTTATCCAACACCACAATAAAATATCTCTCCTCCTTACGCAGGATTCGTGAAAAAGTCCCTTACTGAAAATGAAAATAAAATTCTTTAACAGAAATATCCATCATAAATCTTAGTCTTTTTTTTGGATTATAGTAGGTTGCTAACCTTCAGGACTAAATATTTCTAAATCAATTTTTTTTCCTTTCGTTTTTCTTAGCGGGAGATGAGAACATGTGTCTCACTACCTGAGGTGAAGAAGCCACTGAACTCCAGTACTTTCGGTCGACGTCTTTCCTTATGTCTGTAATTCATTATTATTTTTTCCTTTTATCATATAACTTTCAAAGTGTTTTGTTCGGACTTACTTATTGGCTGTGTAGGAAGAGTGGATTTTTTTTTCGATTATCTTTACCTAAGGTTCATCAGTTTATCATTACTCCAGGTATATCAAGTTAATGTACCTGGAGTTTACCTGAAGAGGGTTTCGGGGGTCAACGCCCCCGCGGCTCGGTCTGAGACCAGGCCTCATGATGGATCAGGGTCTGATCAACCAGGCTGTTGCTGCTGGCCGCACGCAAACTGACGTACGAACCACAGCCCGGGTGGTCAGTTACTGACTTTAGGTGCCTGTCCAGTGCCTTCTTGAAGACAGCCAGGGGTCCATTGGTAATCCCCCGTATGTATGCTGGGAGGCAGTCAAACAGTCTGTAGGTTTGTTATACAAAACAGATTACTGGTGCATTGTGTTACGAGGCAATGTCTTAAGACCACTTTCTTCAAAAAGATTTGTTTTCATAAGTTGTTTCATCATCCAAATTCCCTTTACACTGAAATCTCTCACTTCCCAGCATCTCCATGATCTTTATCAGTTTTATTATATACGTTTTGTGCTCTGCACAGACTCTTTCTCACGATCTCCGCTACTTTCGTGAGTCTCTGTTGCTTCCCAGTCACAAGAGAAATGCATTTTCTATTAATTTTATTTATTTATTATATACTCATTATTAGGTTTGAAGAACTTGTGAAGTTTTCAATCAAACTTCGCCTCCTTCCTAATATACTCGTGTAAAGTTCATTTGTTTTACTAATGTATCATCTTTTTTTTTTATTTATTTATTCTTGGGTAATTTCCATCATGTACACACTTTATAGACTCTGCCCTTTTTCTTAACCTCTCCCCCCACCTTCACAGCCACCCTTCATCCTCCCCACTCTATCTACCCTTCATCCTTACTGACCAACCTCCCCACTCTGTCTACCCTTCATTCTTACTGACCAACCTCCCCACTCCATCTACCCTTCATCCTTACTGACCAACCTCCCCACTCTGTCTACCCTTCATCCTTACTGACCAACCTCCCCACTCTGTCTACCCTTCATTCTTACTGACCAACCTCCCCACTCCATCTACCCTTCATTCTTACTGACCAACCTCCCCACTCCATCTACCCTTCATCCTTACTGACCAACCTCCCCACTCTGTCTACCCTTCATCCTTACTGACCAACCTCCCCACTCTGTCTACCCTTCATTCTTACTGACCAACCTCCCCACTCCATCTACCCTTCATTCTTACTGACCAACCTCCCCACTCCATCTACCCTTCATCCTTACTGACCAACCTCCCCACTCCATCTACCCTTCATCCTTACTGACCAACCTCCCCACTCCATCTACCCTTCATTCTTACTGACCAACCTCCCACTCCATCTACCCTTCATCCTTACTGACCAACCTCCACTCCATCTACCCTTCATCCTTACTGACCAACCTCCCACTCCATCTACCCTTCATCCTTACTGACCAACCTCCCCACTCATCTACCCTTCATTCTTACTGACCAACCTCCCACTCCATCTACCCTTCATCCTTACTGACCAACCTCCCACTCTATCTACCCTTCATTCTTACTGACCAACCTCCCACTCTATCTACCCTTCATTCTTACTGACCAACCTCCCCACTCTGTCTACCCTTCATTCTTACTGACCAACCTCCCCACTCTACCTACCCTTCATCCTTACTGACCAACCTCCCCACTCTACCTACCCTTCATTCTTACTGACCAACCTCCCCACTCCATCTACCCTTCATCCTTACTGACCAACCTCCCCACTCCATCTACCCTTCATTCTTACTGACCAACCTCCCCACTCCATCTACCCTTCATCCTTACTGACCAACCTCCCCACTCTATCTACCCTTCATTCTTACTGACCAACCTCCCCTCTATCTACACTTCATTCTACTGACCAACCTCCCACTCTGTCTACCATTCATTCTTACTGACCAACCTCCCCACTCTCACCTACCCTTCATCCTTACTGACCAACCTCCCCACTCTACCTACCCTTCATTCTTACTGACCAACCTCCCACTCCATCTACCCTTCATTCTTACTGACCAACCTCCCCACTCTACCTACCCTTCATCCTTACTGACCAACCTCCCACTCTACTACCCTTCATTCTTACTGACCAACCTCCCCACTCCATCTACCCTTCATTCTTACTGACCAACCTCCCCACTCTATCTACCCTTCATCCTTACTGACCAACGTCCCCACTCTACCTACCCTTCATCCTTACTGACCAACCTCCTCACTCTATCTACCCTTCATCCTTACTAACCAACCTCCCACTCTATCTACCCTTCATTCTTACTGACCAACCTCCCCACTCCATCTACCCTTCATTCTTACTGACCAACCTCCCCACTCTATCTACCCTTCATCCTTACTGACCAACCTCCCCACTCTATCTACCCTTCATTCTTACTGACCAACCTCCCCACTCTATCTACCCTTCATTCTTACTGACCAACCTCCCCACTCTATCTACCCTTCATCCTTACTGACCAACCTCCCCACTCTATCTACCCTTCATTCTTACTGACCAACCTCCCCACCTTACCACCCCTTTCCATGCATTACACACTCGAACAAGATATACTCCATCACTTCTCCCAATACCTGTAAAAAGCATTTTTGAGAAAGAGACACAAAGAATAAAGCAATCCTTTACTGACAACACTTTTTCCCTCAATGGGTTCTATCAAGTCAACCATTCCGCTCTTAAAATCTGCTAACACCATCAATGGCTTCGACAAGCCTTTCCACACCTCAGGTGGTAATATCTTCAATTTCCAAGGCTTACAAAATCCTCTATGTGTGCCCCCTCATTATAAAAATGTAATTATATTCTCATGGCGATTTCATTGGGAATGAAATGAATTTTGGGGAATTATATTTTCCAGCGCAGTCCCGTATTGTACAGTGTATGACTATGCAAGACACCGGGTGTGTGCAAGTTGCTAATGCAAGCAGTGGGTGAATGATCAGGGATAAATGAAAACACATGTCACTGTTCATTTAAAATTTATGCTCATTATCCATTTGAAGTAGCAAGTAAGATATCCATCCATCCTGACGTAACAACCCTTCCTTGAACTGATTTCTTTCTTATATATTTCTGGCATGATTCATGTGCATATCTTCAGTGCTTAAGGGGCACGTAAGTACCCCTGTCTTCTAATATGCTCATTTTTCCACTGAGCTTTGCTCAGACCTCTGCAACACAATTGTCTTCAAAGATTTGTTAAGTTATGCCATGAATTAAGGAAAGATCCTGGACTTCACCTTACGAAACAAAGCAAATGCGATAGTAATTATGGACAAGGTAGATTATAGTGGAAAAATGAACATGTTATTAGATATTAGTTAACAGATATTGTATCTGTGGCTCATTATTGTCATGGAACATTTTACTCATTTTAATGTTAGGTTTGGTTAAAGTATCTAATACATCAAGGATTTTTTTGACTAGAAATAAGACTAATTGCTTAATTATCATTTTCATTCCAGGTCATCAGTGAATTATATTTTAACAAATTCACCATTGACTTGACATAATCAATATTCTTAGGTAAAATCTTATAATTTACTGAATTTGTGATGTCTGGTGTTTTGTGGAATGTTGACAATGCTATCTATAGTTTGTTGAGGCTTCGTTGTAAGTTCTACTACTTTTAATTGTTTCACATATGTTTTCTCTTCGTTTACGTTTTCTGTTAACGATATATGGGGACAGTTGGTCCCGGAAGATGAGGAGGTACTTGTACCTCCTCCCATGGGAGACATAGGTCTCAAGACACTCCCAAGACAGGGAGCCAAGGCTGGGTCTCCATCTAGAAAAGACCCGGGCCGGGAGAGTACCGGCGAATCAACGAGAGAGAGACAACAGAAGAGCCTCGTACTCTCCCGGCGCAAGTCTTAGTAGTTTGTGACCCACCTTTCATTATCTCCTCTCTTGGGGTTGTGCTATGGTGAGAACCAAATCCGATTAATTAAAAGGTCCCTATCCATATCTTTATCATTCAAGTCCTTAAGGTAAAGTGTAGTCACAGATTGTGAGGTATCACTTCTTGCCATTTTAAATGTCCTCTCCGAGTTTTGTACAATATACTTGGAATCCGTGGTTAAACTCAGATGTTCTCCTTCTCAACAACAAACGTTCGGTCTCTCTGACTTGCAGTTAGTGACTGAGGTATTTCTTACTCATACCTTAGTCTAATTTATGTAGAGCTGCTCATGGACATCCTTGAAGGATGGGATTCCCTGCACTTCTCAAGGCGTTTTTTCCCCCACTGATACCTAAGTTTAGACTAACATTCCTTTTTACCAGTTACTGCAGTGCCTCACAAAAACAAACACCACACAGTGCCTCACAAAAACAAACACCACAGTAACCCAAAAACCTCAAAAAACAAAACACCACAATAACTCTAAAACTTTACAAAAACAAACTCCACAGTAACTCCAAACCCACAGAAAAAAATGGTGAAACAGAAAAGCTAAAAAATGGCAGAAACAAATAGAAAACAAAAGAATACAGTGACATATGTAAGAGGGTAGAGAGAGAGAGAGAGAGAGAGAGAGAGAGAGAGAGAGAGAGAGAGAGAGAGAGAGAGAGAGAGAGAGAGAGAGAGAGAGAGAGAGAGAGAGAGATGGGAGAGGAGAAAGTGAGATGCACACACTGTGAGGTACACTGTGGTGGTCACTGTAGTGCACATGTGATGAGGGAGGCGGTAAATACAGGGGTGAGGGAGCATTATGAGGGAGCTGCCGAGAGGAAGAAGCCATATTTACGAGAGTAATGAATAGCATGATGGTGGGGAGGGAAGAGTGTTCTGTACTCACCTTGTTGTCGCTGCGGGGGGGTCGAATCTCGGCTCCAGGCCATGTCTCTCAACTTGTGACAAACGGTTGTACACTATTTCTGGCGTGGGTACTATCATGCCACCCTTAAAGCTAGTGTATGAAATCTGCATATATATTATATATATATATATATATATATAAATTGCTTGAGGCAGCTTTGAGATGAGCCGAGATAGCTTACCATCTATTATCTTTTAAAATATAAGGAGGAAATCTTAACATAACCCAGGTAGAACCCTTCAATATAAAAAAAAGTGTGATGAAGAGTAATTGGAGAGGGAGTGAAGGGAAGTGAGATGGAGTAGGAGAGAGTGGTGTGCCAGGGAGAGGGAGTGGGGGAAAGAGAGAGAGAGTGATGTGTTAGGGAGAGAGTGATGTGTGAAGGAGGGAGGAAGGGCGGGATGGAGGGAGGTAGGGAGAGGGCAGACTACCGGGAACAGACCATTAACTCCCAAGAAAAGATTCTGTGGGAGGCAGGCAACTCACCCGTCCTGAAGCTCTTTCTTCCTCACAGAATTTCGTCTTCCTATAAGTTTTGGGCGACTTTTTCTATTTTATTTCATATCTTCTTCAGGAGATGAGCCACAGTTCCAGCTTCCAAGAGGGATTTAATTCCTTATTACTTCTACTACCGACTCCTAGTTTCTCTTCGGTCAATAAATAAAAGTTAATTAGAAACATTTAGTGCATGTAACAGAGATGAAACCGATACATTTCTAGATTTGCCGAAACTTTCATTGAAAATTTTAGAGAAAGATGAATTTCTCAGGACTATAAACAATTAATTGTGGTTTGTGAATTGCAATGTGGAGTGGGTGACTTACATGAAGGCTTGGCAGGCCTGCCAGCTGCATGGAGACAGTTCTTTGTATTCAACCACTCTGCAACCACTGCAACAACAACAGTGAGGTGATACAAGCAACATTACGTCAGCATCAACACTGAGGTGACACAAGCAACACTACACCAACAACACTTAGGTGACACAAACAACACAACATCAGTAACAATTCTGTGGTGACACAATCAGTAACAACACAGAGGCAACTCAAGCAACACTAAATCAGCAACAATACTGGGATGACACAAACAACACTACATCAGCAACAGCAAAACTGAGGTGACCCAAGCAACACTACAGCAGCAACACTGAGGTGACACAAGCAACACTACATCAGCAACAGCAATACTGAAGTGACCCAAGCAACACTACAGCAGCAACACTGAGGTGACACAAGCAACACTCCAGCAGCAACACTGAGTTGACACAAGCAACACTACAGCAGCAACACTGAGAGACCCAAGTAACACAACAGCAGCAACACAGAGGTGACACAAGCAACACTGAGGTAACACAAACAACACTGCAGTAGCAACACTGAGGTGACACAAGCAACACTACAGCAGCAACACTTGGGTGACACAAGGAAAATACAGTAGCAACACTATGGTGACACGATCAACACTACAGCAACAACAACATTACTGAGGTGGCACAAGCAACACTACAGCAACAACAACAACACAGAGATGACACAAGCAACACTACAGCAGCAACACTGAGTTGACACAAGCAACACTACAGCAGCAACACTGAGTTGACACAAGCAACACTACAGCAACAACAACAACAACACTGAGGTGGCACAAGGAACACTACAGCAACAACAACAACAACACAGAGATGACACAAGCAACACTACAGCAGCAACACTGAGTTGACACAAGCAACACTACAGCAGCAACACTGAGAGACCCAAGTAACACAACAGCAGCAGCAATACAGAGGTGACACAAGCAACACTGAGGTATCACAAGCAACACTGCAGTAGCAACACTGATGTGACACAAGCAACACTACAGCAGCAACACTAAGGTGACACAAGGAAAATACAGTAGCAACACTATATTGACACGATCAACACTACAGCAACAACAACATTACTGAGGTGGCACAAGCAACACTACAGCAACAACAACACTGAGGTGGCACAAGCAACACTACAGCAACAACAACAACAACAACACTGAGATGACACAAGAAACACTACAGCAACAACACTGAAGTGGCACTAGCAATCACTGCAGCAACAACAACAACACCTAGGTGACACAAGAAACACTACAGCAAACAACTGAGTGACACAAGTAAAACCTCGCATGTAAACAGAGGAAGGCAGCCCAAAGACAAACATTCTTGCATAAAATTTCAACAGAGACAACAGTCCCATTGCTGAGCCTCTACATCAGCTGTTACAGACCTCTACGAAACTTTGGCCCAAAACCAGAAGCTGTAACACATAGGAAATAGGAGTTTAATGGAGCGTTTCTGTGACTCCCCGCGGCTCTCCTCTGTCAGATGCATCAGGCTCTGACAGGCTGTCGCAGGCATTGCAAGTAGAATAGAAATTGTCCCTTAAGGGCTTCAAGGACTTTCCTTACGGGTTTTGCATCTCAATTAGTTCACCAGCGACAGCAGCATCACTAGGTTTATAATAATATAAATGTGATTTAAACGTATCGTGAAGCACTGGAGAAGTGTTGAGAGTGGGCCACCAGCAGCCTCGGTGCTCTGGTGTGCACCAAGGCTTTTACCTTCATGTACATTCTTGCAAACAGTGTGTATCTTTCTGTAAATGTGTGCCTCTACACACACACACACACATATACAATGGAGTCTGTGCTACACACCGGTATAATATCCTAACCCGCCACGGGCTGAATGTTATGAGAACAATGACCAAATGAAGTCTCTCCTTCATCTGTTGAGGCTGCAACCACAGGAAGAACTTATACTCTTGACTGTGAGAGAACAGAACTATCACACTATTCCATCACCTTCCATCAATGACACTCTCTTCATCCCTAGGATAATCTGAAATCACAAGGCAGAACCTAATGAAAAAGAAAATAATGCGATGAGGGAAGAAGAGAGTAAAGGTGAGAGGTAATACTCTCAGAGAGGAAACTGTGTGAATGTGTCTGAAAGTAAATTAAGATAGCTTGAAACAGGAGAAAATTATAATTTTCGATGAAGAAAGAGATGAGAGACTGTGAGAGGAAGTGAAAAAGCCGAAGGAGACTGTTGAGAAAATGAAAAGAGTAGGAGGAGTAGTAATAATGAACGAGAAGAGGAATTTAGAACAGTCAAATTTTCAAGAGGATCATGGACTTCCACAGCGAATAGCGTCTCATCAAACACTCATGAGTACAACTAAGGACAACTATATCCCAAACCCCCTTCCCCTTAACAATGATGAACCCATACCCAGTCTCACCCCTTCCCATCCATACACTTGAGCAGTGAACAGAAACCCTGGACATCGACAAGAATAATAAAAAAAATAGATAGACAAATGCAGATGCATTGTCAAACAAGGGAAACGAAGTGAAAGAACAGATAGCAGAGACAACCCCAGACATCATAGCTATCACAGAAACAAATCCATATAAAATAGTATATTGATATTATCTCAACAGGAATTCAAATAATGAAGAAAGAACAAGGAAAGGGGAGAGAGAGAGTAGTTGCACCAGTAATCAGAAGACAGTGAAGATTTGAAGAGATGAAAAGAATAAACAGAAATTATATAAATGACAATATAGTTGCCACGATCTAGATTGGGGACCCAAAAGTAGTACTCGCAGTGAACTACAATCCACCACCAAATAATAAGAGACCGAGACAGAAATATGGACATAACAACTATAAAAGAAGAAGCAAGAAGAGACTATATGTCCACAGAAAAGTTATTAATCATGAGAGATATCTATGCAGCGAAGGTGCATTTGTCAATGGCAGTCTGCTTTGCTGTTCCGAGCTATTGTAATGTTGAGGGTTAAGACGTGTGCCCATTTTTGAAATGGGAACTGTAAAAAGAAAGTCCCCAGAGTGATGTGCGCTCACAGCATGGAGACAGTCAATCTCCATGTTGAACATAGCAACAGTTAGCATGTTTTAAAGTAACTTTCAGGAATCTCAACAAAGTGCCATTCACAGCTCTAAATATAACATATATCAAGACCATCAGCATGGAACCCCCTCACCTGATCAAGCATGTTAAGAAATTAGAGAAAACATAAATGTATTCAAGGAGAATAAGCTATGTGAGACTAAATGAACTGAATTTGATTAGAGGGTAGAAGAAACAGGGGATGCATAATGACGGCATACAAAATCCTCAGAAGACTTTATAAGATGAGCATAGACGGAAAACAGGTAAACAAGGGCACAGGTGGAAGTTAAACACACAGTTGAGTCGCAGGGATGTCCGGAAGTATTTCTTCAGCCTGAGTGGAGTCAACAAGTGGAATAACGAAGTAATAGTGAAGGCAGGAGCCCTGCATAGTTTTAAGAATAGAGAACGGAGGATAGAATTAAAGGAGCAAGAAAGAACAATGAGGAACAGGACAGGGGAAAGAATGTAGCTAAAGAAGGGTCACAACGATTATACAAAAAAATGAGAAGTAAAAAGAATGCAGAAAAAAAGCAGAGAAAGACAATGTAGAAAACATGATGGAATATTGACAAGGTGGCTAAATACAGACAAGAGGAAATATATAAAACCTGTAACCTCAGATGAGATAAAGGGGACACTGAATGTGGATGTCACGTCGTAAGGAGAGACGTATCTCAGCTGGGGTCAGGCTTTGAAAAGAAGCTGAGGCGGATAAACCCTCTTAGCCAGTAAAGACGAACTCTCAGCAAATGTATATATATATATATATATATATATATATAATATATATATATATATATATATATATATATATATATATATATAGCCTATTCATATATATATATATATATATATATGCAGTCTGTCTTCCAGGAATCTACGTGTTGCGTACCAGTACTAGACCAGGCCTCCTGGACTGGTCAGGAAGCATACGATATATATACATGTAAATTCAAAACGTTTACGTGAGTACAGCTGGGTGGGTACAGCTGGGTGGGTACAGCTGGGTGGGTACAGCTGGGTGAGTACAGCTGGGTGAGTACAGCTGGGTGGGTACAGCTGGGTGGGTACAGCTGGGTGAGTACAGCTGGGTGAGTACAGCTGGGTGAGTACAGCTGGGTGGGTACAGCTGGGTGAGTACAGCTGGGTGAGTACAGCAGTTACAACAGTCTGTATAATTTATGGAGAGGAAAAATATTTCCTTGTGTAAACAGTGAAAAAAAATTACCTTTTGTAAACAGTGAGGAAAAAAAAGGTGATAAAAATGAAATGAGTAATAAAAGGTTTTTTTTCCTTGATACAAAAGAAGGAAGGGTGAAAGAAGGGTGAAGGAAGGAGAAAGAAAATAGGAAACTGGAAGAAAAGGAAGAAAATGAGTGGAAAAACGAAAGGAAGTAAAGGAGGAGAAATGCATAGAAGCGAAGAAAAATTAAAATGAGTAAATAAAAATAATGGGAAAAAGAGGAAGGGAATGTAAAGAAGATGGAAAAGAAGGAAGAGAAGGATGAAGAGGAGAAGGATACAGAAGAGGAGAGGAGGAGGAAGTAGAGATGAAAGAGGCGGACGAGGTCGAGAAGGAAAATGGGGAGGACAACGAGTAAGAAGAAGAGGAGGATGAGAACGAGAAAGAGGAGGGGAAGAGGAGGAGGAGGGGAGGAGAAGGAGGGTAGGAGAAGGAGGGGAGGAGAAGGAGGGAAGGAGAAGGAGGGAGGAGAAGGAGGGGAGGTAGAAGGAGGGAAGGAGAAGAAGGGGAGGAGAAGTAGGGAAGGAGGGGGGAGGAGAAGGAGGGGAGGTAGAAGGAGGGGAGGAGAAGGAGGGGAGGAGAAGGAGGGAAGGAGGAGGGGAGGAGAAGGAGGGGAGGTAGAAGGAGGGAAGGACAAGGAGGGGGGAGGACCTTAGGGACCTTCCCACACACGGGAAATGCAGTCATTTCCCAAACTGTCTGGTAAAACTCAATACTATCCTCTTGGTGTTTGGTAGCAGCTGGGTCAGCAATAGAAGCAGCAGTAACAACCGGGACAGCAGCAGAAACAGCAGTTAGGCCAGCAGCAGCAGAAACAGCACCAGCAGAAGATGGACCCGCAGCAGCAGCAGCTGGGCCAGCAGCAGTAATAACAATTCTAGTAGCTGAGTCAGCAGGAGGAGCAGCAGCAGCAGCAACACAATTATCAACAGCAGCACCAGAAGCAACAGCATCAACAGTAAGAACAGTACCAGCAGTAACAGCTTCACCAGCAGCTGTTACCAGCTGGGCTAGCAGCAGCAGTAGCTGGGACAACAATGACAGCACCAGACTGGCCCTTAGCAATAGCAACAACAACAAAGATACAAAGATACCAAATGGGCCAGCAGCAGCAGTAGCATCAGGGCCAGCAGCAGCAGTAGCAATAGGGCCAGCAGCAGCAGTAGCAACAGGGCCAGCAGCAGCAGTAGCAACAGGGCCAGCAGCAGCAGTAGCAACAGGGCCAGCAGCAGCAGTAGCAACAGGGCCAGCAGCAGCAGTAGCAACAGGACCAGCAGCAGCAGTAGCAACAGGGCCAGCAGCAGCAGTAGCAACTGGGCTAGCAGCAGCAGTAGCAACAGGGCCAGCAGTAGCAACTGGCCAGCAGCAGTAGCAACAGGGCTAGCAGCAGCAGTAGCAACTGGACCAGCAGCAGCAGTAGCAACAGGGCCAGCAGTAGTAGCAACTGGGATAGCAGCAGCAGTAGCAACTGGGCTAGCAGCAGCAGTAGTAACTGGACCAGCAGCAGTAGCAACTGGGCTAGCAGCAGCAGTAGCAACAGGGCTAGCAGCAGCAGTAGCAACAGGGCCAGCAGTAGTAGCAACTGGGCTAGCAGCAGCAGTAGCAACAGGGCCAGCAGTAGTAGCAACTGGGCTAGCAGCAGCAGTAGCAACAGGGCCAGCAGTAGTAGCAACTGGGCTAGCAGCAGCAGTAGTAACTGGACAAGCAGCAGTAGCAACAGGGCTAGCAGCAGCAGTAGCAACAGGGCCAGCAGTAGTAGCAACTGGGCTAGCAGCAGCAGTAGCAACAGGGCCAGCAGTAGTAGCAACTGGGCTAGCAGCAGCAGTAGTAACTGGACCAGCAGCAGTAACAACTGGGCTAGCAACAGCAGTAGTAACTGGACCAGCAGCAGTAGCAACATGGCTAGCAGCAGCAGTAGCAGCTGGGCCAGCAGTAGTAGCAATAACTGGGCCAGCAGCAGCAGTAACCACTGGGCCAGCAGCAGCAGTAACAACTGGGCCAGCAGCATCAGGAGAAGCAGTAGCAATAGAAACAGCAGCAGGAAGAGCAACAACAGCTGACCTTGCATCAGCAACAGCAAATGTGCCAGCAGCAGCAGCTGGGCCAGCAGCAACAGCAGTAGTCATAAACAGTGGGCCGCTCTCTAGCCAAACGCCGGCTCAATGCATTGCTTATTCTTGCACACGGAAAACAAACTGCACTATTGTGCTTGGGATCGACGCTTTGTGTAGTGGAAAACTCTGTGTGTGTGTGTGTGTGTGTGTGTGTGTGTCAGAGAGACAGAGAGACGGAGACAGACAGAGAGAGAGACAGACAGACAAACAGAGACAGACAGACAGGTATATATGCAAAAAGAGAAAGTTTTTCGTATCAAGTGTTCCTCACTCAACCCGGCATCTCAGAAACGTTTGGTTCCTGCCACGTTGATCGTCACCTTGAAATCACTCGGCAGTTCTGATTCAACTTGACGAGTCTCACTCAAGAGACCTTAACTCCTTGACTGGGTTATAAGGTTGAAAATATATATATATATATATATATATATATATATATATATATATATATATATATATATATATATATATATATAGCTACTCACAGTAGACCACTTATTCCACACTACTCACAGCAGAATACTTATTCCACACTACTCACAGCAGAATACTTATTCCACACTACTCACAGCAGACCACTTATTCCACGTTACTCACAGCAGACTAATTAGGATCCTTATGAGACAATAAAAGTAAATCCATTAAGTTTAATTCTCATTAACATTTTTCAGTCGAGCTAAAGAGACTTGAGATCTTTAATTGTACCTTCACGTGAGTCAGACTTATTAAGCTCATTCCTATATTTTTTTCAGTATGGACTTTGCAAACTCACCTTCCAGTTTCCCAGTCAGAGTTTCTTTGATCTTGAAAATTAATGATGAGAACACAAAGTTCAATGTCTCGTTGAGCTCGTTTCATTTTGCTTGACATGACGGTCAAAGGAAATCCCACTCTACTCAATTTTCTTGGCATGAAAAGCACAACACAACCCACTCGGCTCATTTTCCTCGTCTCTGAGAACCCTGTCTGGTCATTTTCTTGATGGGTTCAGAAAAGCACAAGAAAGCATTGTCCTGGATATTAGTGACATAAGAAGCTTCACTCCACTAATTTGCCTTGACATCAAGAGAAAATAAAATATATAAAACCATTCACCAGTTGACCGGCCTGTACTCTTGTCATCAACTGCTCCTCAGAAGATATTGAGAGTGAACAACAAGGCACAATACCGTGACTGGAACAATACAGAAATAACCCACAATAGAAGAAAGAAAACTTTACGAAGACGTTTCGGACCGACTTGCACCGAAAACGTCGTCGTAAACTTTTCTGTCTCCTACTGCGGGTTATTTGTATACTAAGAACAAGGATATTTACCAGCACTCAAACCACGTGGAAAGAAGACCCATACTTCCCCTCTTGTGAGTGTCATATCAGGGCCACGAGACGGGTGTGACGGACGGAAGTCACGAGACGGGTGTGACGGACGAGAGTCACGAGACGGGTGTGACGGACGAGAAGTCACGAGACGGGTGTGACGGACGAGAGTCACGAGACGGGTGTGACGGACGAGAGTCACGAGACAGGTGTGACGGACGGGAGTGACGTGACGGGTGTGACGGACGGGAGTGACTGACAGATGGAAAAAGTGCGACCTTCATGAAGGCTTGATAAAGCGTACTTTTAAGTGAATTATTATTGCTCCTGTCGGTGTAGTCTTCAAATGTATAATGAATAAACGAATTGGTAAAAAACTCAGAAAAGATGTAAAGACTCCCACTGTTTACATTATGAAGGACACGATTCATTTAGACATAGAAATTCTCAAAAAACAACTGTCTGGATGGATACTGGGATCTCACCTCTCAGCGATGACAAGACAGCTTTCTTAAGTATTTGATTTTGTCTGACAACGTAAATCTAATATAACAGACTGAATACATAATCAAAATGAGTGCGATTATTACCACTGACTGGAAGCTTTTTTTTTTTTTTTTATATGAAGCCGATCCGAGTTTTACAGTGTTTGTGATATGGGTGAGTACAAATAGGAAATGTGTCTGTCTGGCGCTCAGCAGACGGAGGATCGAGCCTCCACCAAGTCTTGCGCTGAATGACCCATATGGGTCATTAAAGAAATCACGGAACGGGTGGGGGTTTCAACCCACGACAGGTGAGTCTTAAAACTTACAGGCCAGTGCGCAAACAAGGTTAATCCAACTAGGTATAATTCTATACACCATAGGAAGGTTAGCATGAGCCTCCACTGTGGCTACAAATGCAGTTTTTTTAACAGACGAATCCCACACCAGCGTGGCAGGTTTGCAATCGTGTTACAACGATTATGTGAGATGCCTTGAGGAAGTTGGCGTAACCTCGTGTATTCTTCCACAGGGAAACCTGGAGCTGCAATGGGATGTAAATACCGACAGTGGAGTCATTGACACATGCACTGGCTACCTTTATTCACAGTAATGTTTCGTCCACGCAGCGGACTTCATCAAGTCAGTCTTGATCAAGTCAGCTATTTGGTCGAAACGTTGTCGTTAATGTAGATACTGACTGTATCTAAACATCATTCATTCCCTCACAAACACATACAAAACTACACAGAGAAAATAAACGAATAACAGCCGATTGAACTCCAAACGATGTTGTTTGTTTATGGAAACCATTAAAGTGGAGCGCTGTAAGTCGCGGATTTACATAAAAGTATTTTTCCAGCCTATTTTTAAATGTATATACGGTTTTGCCCTCAATAGCTTCCGGCAATCCATTCCGTATATTTACCACTCCATTAAATACACATTACTTTTCCTCGTTGGACTAAAATCGTTTGCCTGTAATTTTGAAGCCATTGTTGCATATATAATTGACTAAGCAATATTAAATGATTTTCTTTTTTTCTGAATCTAGATTATAATGTCCTTTGATAACGCTAAATACTTTAGTTAAGTCGCCTCTCAGTCTTCGACTAGCAAGGCTGAAGGGCATAGATATACAGTGGTCCCTCGGTTTTCGTGCATCTCCAAACTCGAACATTTATGTAAGAGTATTTTCGTAAGTGCTGTTGCAAGTGTATTTTTTGGGGTCTGAAATAGACCTACGTGACATTATTTCTTAAGGAAGTAAATTCGTTCGGTAATGGCACTTGAGCGGCATTCTGGAACGAATTTTCGGCGAAAACCGAGGGACCACTGTAGTTCGTAGTCTGGACATAATCTTGGTCGATCGACGCCGACGTCTTCCAGTTGGTAGCGTCTCCTTGCAACATATTTCTCGATCCACGTTTGTTTATGTTAGATTATGTAAGGTTTAGTTAGGGTGAATTGTCCTCTGTCGATAAAAAATAACCATATATAACATACCATAACAGTAATAAGTTAAATGAGATAAAGGCGATGAAAAGTCCTGAAGAACGAACCAAAAATGGGAACCCACCGTGTGCTATGACACGATCTGTGTCAGATAGTCACTGTTTAACACTCGTTAAAGGGTCGCCCACTAAAGTGTCTTAGCAACAGTGAAATACTAACTGTTATTAAGAGGACGGGCTTCCAGTTGTAGTCCTGCTGTAGTACAGTAGGAAACGTGACACCACTGCTGGGACAACATTTCGCTCTCTGTAGAGCTTAATCAAGTCAGCTTCAAGACGACTTGATAAAGCTCTACTGTGACAGCTTCTTCTGCAACCTCTTTCATTTCTTCACTATTTTCGGCAAAACGTCACTTGGAGCTAAGTACAACGCTCCAATTCAGACACTGGGTGAACACCGTACTCCCCACCCACAATGTTAATGATCGACCAATAAAAAAAACAAGTTTGGTTATAGAAATAAGAGAGAGGAGATAATGCAGGAAAGGTGACATTAAAAATTACTTCCT
Source organism: Cherax destructor (assembly GCA_009830355.1). Classification (NCBI taxonomy): domain Eukaryota; kingdom Metazoa; phylum Arthropoda; class Malacostraca; order Decapoda; family Parastacidae; genus Cherax; species Cherax destructor. The sequence goes on from WNWK01000058.1 coordinate 124,695, forward strand.
GCATCAGAACACTGCCTGCTAGACCACTAGTACTACCAGCACTTCCTGCATCAGAACACTGCCTGCTAGACCACTAGTGCTACCAGCACTTCCTGCATTAGAACACTGCCTGCCAGACCACTAGTACTACCAGCACTTCCTGCATTAGAACACTGCCTGCCAGACCACTAGTGCTACCAGCACTTCTTGCATTAGAACACTGCCTGCCAGACCACTAGTACTACCAGCACTTCCTGCATTAGAACACTGCCTGCCAGACCACTAGTACTACCAGCACTTCCTGCATTAGAACACTGCCTGCCAGACCACTAGTACTACCAGTACTTCCTGCATCAGAACACTGCCTGCCAGACCACTAGTACTACCAGCACTTCCTGCATTAGAACACTGCCTGCAGACCACTAGTGCTACCAGCACTTCCTGCATCAGAACACTGCCTGCTAGACCACTAGTACTACCAGCACTTCCTGCATTAGAACACTGCCTGCCAGACCACTAGTACTACCAGCACTTCCTGCATTAGAACACTGCCTGCCAGACCACTAGTACTACCAGTACTTCCTGCATCAGAACACTGCCTGCCAGACCACTAGTGCTACCAGCACTTCCTGCATTAGAACACTGCCTGCCAGACCACTAGTACTACCAGCACTTCCTGCATCAGAACACTGCCTGCTAGACCACTAGTACTACCAGCACTTCCTGCATCAGAACACTGCCTGCTAGACCACTAGTACTACCAGCACTTTCCACATAATTTTCATTAGAACTATGGTGTGCATAAAAAAATTTTAATTTTATTTTTGGAATGGGTATACATTACACTTATCGACAATTAAATACATTTTTTCGGTCCAGTTTACTATGTAATCTAAATTTGCCTCCAAATTCTGACGCAAGTCTCGTTACTTTGACGCTGAAGTGGTGTTGTGACTTCGTTATTTAGATTTACTTTATCAGTGAATTTTGAAGCGGCACCAGGAGTGACCCCCTTCAGTACGCCACCTGTATCGCCACCCTGATGCTTTTGTCTCGCCACTCAGATCCTGATTTTCTTTTGAACTTCATCTCTCGGAAGTCTTTCCCAAAGCGAATCATTTATTTTTTCGCTTTATTTATTCGAAGTGTAAAACCTGTGTGTGGATCTTCCAGGGCGACGACTGGTGGAGACTCGACCCTCTGTTAGCTAAGTGCTATATATATATATATATATATATATATATATATATATATATATATATATATATATATATATATATATATATATATATATATATATATATATATATATATATATATATATATAATATATATATATATATATATATATATATATATATATATATATATATATATATATATATATATATATATATATATATATATATATATATATATATATATATATAATATAGGGAGGTACCACCTCTAGAACTTTATTGGGGACCCTCATCCTCAGAGAAGACAATAAACGTACCTCAGGGAAAACTCGAGGTTCTCCCCGGAGCTGTTTGAATATTTTCTCCTACCACCCCCTATATATAATATATGAATGCTTTATTAATATACAGTATACATTGATAGAAAACACAAACATGAACATGAATACAATGGTACAATATGTCAAAGATTATGAATCTCCTCCAGCTCCTCCGAAGCCGGACGCGAGCCAAGTATGCAGCATGCGTTTCCCCTCTCGATGGCCACGCTGAGACGCTGGAACATGAACGTGGCTGCCCTTGGGTCCCTGGTGGTGTCGATGAGTCTGGAACCCAGTTCTTTAAGGAAACGTGTTGCATTTTTTTCCCACGCTCCCAAGGTCTCTGATCCCACTGGGACAAATTGATACTGTTGGCTTATGTCCCTGTACTTGCGCCCGATATATATATATATATATATATATATATATATATATATATATATATATATATATATATATATATATATATATATATACTGGAACAATGAATTTTGAAGCCTTGATTTCCCAAGAGGATTCAAGAAGGTCCAGGGACTGGTTGAGACGCTGGGTTGGGATCCTAGGAGGTGCTAGAACTGGTTGAGAGGCTGGGAGGTGATCCCAGTAGTGCTAGAACTGATTGGGAGGCTGGGTTGGGATCTTAGAAAGTGCTGGGACTGGTTTGGGGGCTGGGTTGTGATCCTAGGAGGGGCTAGAACTGGTTGAGAGGCTGGGAGGAGATTCCTCTAAAATTTAAGTATTAAACACCTCATAAACTCAACACTTGTGTAAACATATAAGTGAATGCTCACATGTAAGTAAATTCCTTGCACACAGAAATGGAGGAATATTCTTTCAAAAGAACTTTCAATCATTTCTTTTCGAAATTAATTTTTTTCCCCATCTCTCACCTCTACCCTTCTCTCTTCCCCTTGGCCTTTTATCATACGTTCTCTCATTATTTGTGTTGGCTTGGCTCAATAACCCTCAATCATTTCTCTCTCTCTCTCTCTCTCTCTATCTATCTATCTATCTATCTATCTATCTATCTATCTATCTCTCTTATCTACTTATTTTCGTCTTCTGTTGCTTAAATGCCACCGTGCATTCCCACTTCAATATCCATTTCTCCTTCCCTTCCTTCCTTTCTTCGTCTTCCTTCCTCCCTCCTTCACTTAAGAGTGCTAAAAGAGGGATAACAAGACTCTCCCACAGGCACGTTCCTCTCTCCTTTCCAACCACACCTGCTCTCACACCTGCTCTCACACCTGCTCTCACACCTGCTCTCACACCTGCTCTCACACCTGCTCTCACACCTGCTCTCACACCTGCTCTCACACCTGCTCTCACACCTGCTCTCACACCTGCTCTCACATCTGCTCTCACACCTGCTCTCACACCTGCTCTCACACCTACCCCTCACACCTGCTTCCACTCTTACCCTCACACCTACCCTTCACACCTGCCCTCACATCTGCTCTCACACCTGTTCTCACACCTGCTCTCACACCTACCCCTCACACCTGCTTCCACTCTTACCCTCACACCTACCCTCACACCTACCCTTCACACCTGCACTCACACCTGCCCTCACACCTGCTCTCACACCTGCTCTCTCACCTGCCCTCACACCTGCTCTCACACCTGCTCTCTCACCTGCCCTCACACCTGCTCTCACACCTGCTCTCACACCTGCTCTCACACCTGCCCTCACACTTGCTCTCACACCTGCTCTCACACCTGCTCTCACACCTGCCCTCACACTTGCTCTCACACCTGCTCTCACACCTGCTCTCACACCTGCTCTCACAACTGCCCTCACACCTGCTCTCACACACCGACCAGTCCATACTGAATTGATATTCTTTTTCATATATAAGTATATAGTACATGCTAAAGATGCTTTTAAATAAGTAATATCCATTTCGTCATGTTCATATAGTCCGAATTTTTTTTCAATCAGAGCAGTCCAAAAAAAATAAGAGTTATTAAAAGAGGCCCTTTTTTATTATTATTATTATTAACACATCGGCCGATTCTCACCAAGGCAGGGTGGCCCGAAAAAAAAAAACTTTCATCATCATTCACTGCATCACTGTCTTGTCAGAGGCATGCTTGCACTACAGTTATAAAACCAACGTTTAACATCCCTCCTTCAGAGTGCAGACACTGTATTTCTCATCTCCAGGACTCAAGTCCGGCCAGCCGGTTTCCCTGAATCCCTTCATAAATGTTACCTTGCTCACACTCCAGCAGCACGTCAAGTATTAAAAACCATTTGTCTCCATTCACTCCTATCAAATACGCTCCTCCAACCTTTCCTAGGCCGACCCTTACTCCGCCTTCCCTCCACTACAGATTTATAAACTCTCGAAGTCATTCTATTTTGTTCCATTCTCTCTACATGTCCGAACCACCTTAACAACCCCTCCTCAGCCCTCTGAATAATAGTTTTAGTAATCCCGCACCTCCTCCTAATTTCCAAACTACGAATTCTCTGCATTATATTAACAAGACACATTGACCTCAGACATGACATCTCCACTGCCTCCAGCCTTCTCCTTGTTGCAACATTCATCACCCATGCTTCACACCCATATAAGAGTGTTGGTATAACTATACTCTCATACATTCCCCTCTTTACTTCCATGGACAAAGTTCTTTGTCTCCACAGACTCCGAAGTGCACCACTCACCCTTTTCCCATCATCAATTCTATGATTCACCTCATCCTTCATAGACCCATCTGCTGACACGTCCATTCCTAAATATCTGAATACATTCACCTCCTCCATACTCTCTCCCTCCAACCTGATATCCAATCTTTCATCACCTGTGTCAAATATAATGGCACATATACTGAGAGGTTCAACTCTCGGGGAATCTGCGCCGGGAACTTAATTCCTATTTCGGAAATTAAAGTATTCTTGACTGGTGTCGAGGTGACGTGTAACCTTAATGGTCATCGTGTAAACCCCATAAATCAATCGACAAAAGAGTGCTACAATTCACAAACACAACCTCCAGGCCGGTTGCAGTTCACATATACAACCACCAGGGTAGCTACAATTCACAAAATACAACCACCAGCGTAGCTACAATTCAGATAATCAACCACCAGGGCGGCTACAATTCAGATAATCAACCACCAGGGCGGCTACAATTCAGATAATCAACCACCAGGGCGGCTACAATTCACAAAATACAACCACCAGGGCGGCTACAATTCACAAAATACAACCACCAGGGCGGCTACAATTCACAAAATACAACCACCAGGGTAGCTACAATTCACAAAATACAACCACCAGGGTAGCTACAATTCACAAAATACAACCACCAGGGCGGCTACAATTCACAAAATACAACCACCAGGGCGGCTACAATTCACAAAATACAACCACCATGATAGCTAAACTATCAAATTTTATGATAAAGCTTCGCTTCACGAACATAAAATTAATAAACAGAACTGTCAATTAAATTCTAATATATGCTCATTAAGCAGCTTTCACCTGGGGATTAACCGGCCGAGCATCGCTCGTAATCGTTAACGAAACTGCAGTTACACTTACGAAGTCGTCTATCACGAGTCAGATCATTCCTGAACGAGAATTATTCTCTTAAGGAACGAGATCCTTATGTTATGGAAGAGGCCGTTCCCTTAGGAACGAGATTACTTTCTTACGGGCGAGATCATTATCTTGTGAAAGAGGTCGTTCTGTTAGGAACGAGATCATTCATTGTTCCAGCCATGGTATTGTGACTCTTATTTTTTTTATGAACGAGACCATTCTATTACGAAAAGATCATTCTTTTATTAAGCTGATCATTCTGTTATGAAAGAGATCATTCTGTTCTCTGAAACACAGGTACTTGGCGCATTCGAGTGTTATCTAGTTATAACTAAATAACACTGTTATCTAGTTATAACTAAATAACACTCTTCACGGAACTTATCTTCGTCAGTGTAAGCAGAACAGTGTGTGTTTGTGTTCCTTTGTGTGTGTGCCTTTCTTGTTATCATAGATGAATATTGTAAATACTATAAATATCGCGAAAATTATGAATATCGTTAACAGTATACTTGAAACAATGAATATCTTAACCTCACTGAATAGTAAACACTGCGAATGTCGTAAACAGTATGACTACGGGGTATCTACTGCACTTTTTCCTCTTAGCGATGTTTGCTTCGAGACGAAAAATTAGCAGCCAACTTTTGATGGTTTGTATTTAACAGCCAGTTTATGGAAGTGTTGAATTAACAGCCATTTTTCTGGAGGTGTTGGGTTAACAGCCAGTTTCTGGAGGTGTGGGGTTAACAGCCAGTTTCTGGAGGTGTGGGGTTAACGGCTCTCTTCACGGAGATGCAGGTTTAATGAGTTTATAATCTGGGAGTTTAGTTTTAGCCTCCATGGAGCCCTGAGTTAGCACATGTTCCCGGAACTGAACGCCCTCAAGAAAATTGGCTTGCGTACCGTCAAAAGCGAGAGACGAGGAAGCAGAGGTGTGAAAGGTAAAGGGGTGGTGGGAGAAGTGTGGGATAGAATATGAAGGGGAGATGGGAGAAGTGTAGGAGGTGATGGGAGAAATAGGATAGGAAAGGCCAAGGGATGATGGGAGAGGTGAGGAAGTGGATGGTAAAAGAGAATGACTTCTCTCTCCCTCTGAGGGACCTTAAGCGTCATTACCTTTTTATGGTTCTTTGTAGTTGCTCTCTCTCTCTCTCTCTCTCTCTCTCTCTCTCTCTCTCTCTCTCTCTCTCTCTCTCTCTCTCTCTCTCTCTCTCTCTCTCCCTCTCTCTCTTTCTACTCACGGTCTTTGGAATCAGGTCAGTGGTCCACAAAGGTCAACATCTTACCTGAAAGAAGAAAATATGTAATTAACACACCTGTAATTAGCACACAGCTACCACCTCTGCTTTACTATCCTTGCCTCAGTCATCTAGATAATCCTTAAACTAGATAGTCATTAAACTACTTCAGTAGTTCTTAGCCTAAGAGGTAATAATTACCCCCCCCCCTCCTTCTACCAGAGAGGATAATTCAACCCCTTTCTTTGAGTAACAAACATCTATAAATACAATTCTTCTCATTTCAAACATTTATCTGCCTGTTTTACCTAAGCACACGCCAAATTTATTACACGTTTGTGTTTTTTCTATTTGTAAACTTGGCGTAAGTAAAATATTAAGCTTAAAGAGTAACTCACAAGAATGTGACAGCTCCAGAACTGATTAAGTATGAGACTGTAGTAACAGCCACGATGTGGACACCGTGGCTGTTACTACAAGCACTCTACACACACACACACACTGTTACTACACAAACACACAACACACACACATATACAACAGGCCAAGTGTCTTAACGACAAGTGCTTTTGTCAAATGGTAACAAATAGCAACTGACAAACAGGGGCCAGGAGGTGAGACACGGCCCCTGCAACCACATATATGTCAGTAGGTGAGCACACACACACACACACACACACACACACACACACACACACACACACACACACACACACATACAACAGAGCAACAGCTTGTCTTAAAAAGGGGCAAGTGGCTTTTGTCAAATGGTAAAAAAGCTTACTTGACAACGACAGGGGCCCCCAGGGGCAGGAGAGACACGAGCTGCCCTGCAACACAAGGTCAGAAGTGCACACACACACACCACAGACCACACACGCACAAAACGCCCCACAGCGCCAGCAAGACCTGCCACACCAGAGAGAACTAGCCTTTCACAGAGGCTAAAGACCTGCACAGCAGGTCTGCCAGGAAGACTGCCACACGAGGGTCTGCCACGTTGAAGACCTGCCACACGGGGTCTGCCAGGAAGACCTGCCACACGGGGTCTGCCAGGAAGACCTGCCACACGGGGTCTGCCAGGAAGACCTGCCACACGGGGTCTGCCAGGAAGACCTGCCACACGGGGTCTGCCAGGAAGACCTGCCACACGGGGTCTGCCAGGAAGACCTGCCACACGGGTCTGAGGAAGACTGCCACGCTGCCGGAAGACCTGCCAACGGGGTCTGCCAGGAAGACCTGCCACACGGTCTGCCAGGAAGACCTGCCAAGGGTGCCAGGAAGACCTGCCACACGGGGTCTGCCAGGAAGACCTGCCACAGGGTCTGCCAGGAAGACCTGCCACACGGGTCTGCCAGGAAGACCTGCCACACGGGTCTGCCAGGAAGACCTGGCACACGGGGTCTGCCAGGAAGACCTGCCACACGGGTCTGCCAGGAAGACCTGCACACGGGTCTGCCAGGAAGACCTGCCACACGGTCTGCCAGGAAGACCTGCCACACGGGGTCTGCCAGGAAGACCTGCCACACGGGTCTGCCAGGAAGACCTGCCACACGGGTCTGCCAGGAAGACCTGCCACACGGGTCTGCCAGGAAGACCTGCCACACGGGGTCTGCCAGGAAGACCTGCCACACGGGTCTGCCAGGAAGACCTGCCACACGGGGTCTGCCAGGAAGACCTGCCACACGAGGTCTGCCAGGAAGACCTGCCACACGGGGTCTGCCAGGAAGACCTGCCACACGGGGTCTGCCAGGAAGACCTGCCACACGGGGTCTGCCAGGAAGACCTGCCACACGGGGTCTGCCAGGAAGACCTGCCACACGGGGTCTGCCAGGAAGACCTGCCACACGGGTCTGCCAGGAAGCCTGCACACGGGGTCTGCCAGGAAGACCTGCCACACGGGTCTGCCAGGAAGACCTGCACACGGGGTCTGCCAGGAAGACCTGCCACACGGGTCTGCCAGGAAGACCTGCCACACGGGGTCTGCCAGGAAGACCTGCCACACGGGTCTGCCAGGAAGACCTGCCACACGAGGTCTGCCAGGAAGCCTGCCACACGGGTCTGCCAGGAAGACCTGCCACACGGGGTCTGCCAGGAGCCGACACGGTCTGCCAATGCACAGAGTCTGCCAGGAGACCTGCCGGGTCTGCCAGGAAGACCTGCCACACGAGGTCTGCCAGGAAGACCACACGAGGTCTGCCAGGAGGCCTCCACGGGTCTGCCAGGAAGACCTGCCACACGGGTCTGCCAGGAAGACCGCCACACGGTCTGCCGAAGACCTGCCACACGGGGTCTGCCAGGAAGACCTGCCACACGGGGTCTGCCAGGAAGACCTGCCACACGAGGTCTGCCAGGAAGACCTGCCACACGGGGTCTGCCAGGAAGACCTGCCACACGGGGTCTGCCAGGAAGACCTGCCACACGGGTCTGCCAGGAAGACCTGCCACAGGTCTGCCAGGAAGACCTGCCACCGGATCTGGGAGACCTGCCACACGAGGTCTGCCAGGAAGACCTGCCACACGGGATCTGCCAGGAAGACCTGCCACACGGGATCTGCCAGGAAGACCTGCCACACGGGGTCTGCCAGGAAGACCTGCCACACGGGATCTGCCAGGAAGACCTGCCACACGGGGTCTGCCAGGAAGACCTGCCACACGGGATCTGCCAGGAAGACCTGTCACACATGGTCTGCCACAAAGGGTCTGCCAAGTTGCTCCATAAACGTACTCATCTACATTCATGTTATGATAGTGGGTTATAAATCTACTCAGGCTTCTATCTGCATTCTTATAACATTTAGTTTCAGTATTTACTTCTCTCCTAATATTATTCCTACTGCTAAACACAGATACACCAAAGTTATATTCTACATTATCCCTCAGGGCACTTATTTTCTCCTAACAAATCCAATGTGTGATGGAATCCATAACAATTGTACATTAATTATATTTTCCCGGATTTTTGAGTATCTATACGTGGCTTCTCCAATGAGCATGTTGTCAGAGTCATTATGTGAGTCAATAACCTTCAGTGATGACATGGAATCAGTAATGATCATAGTCAAGCTCACTGTCAAAGCTCACTGTCAAATGATCAAACAATTAAGATCAGTGTCAAGTGATCATAGAATCAAACTTAGTTTCAAAACCTAACTTTAGTGTCATTAGGATGTCAAACCTTTCAGTGTGGCACTACAAAGCCAGCTGGCACTACAGAGAGCCACCTGGCACTACATAGAGCCACCTTTGCACTACAGAGAGCCACCTGGCACTATAGAGAGCCAGCTGACACTATACAGAGCCAGATGGCACTATAGAGAACCAGCTGGCACTATAGAGCAGATGACACTATAGAGAGCCAACTGGCACTAGAGAGACAGCTGGAACCATAGAGAGTAAGCTGGCACTATAGAGAACCAGTGGCAGACCAGTGAAAGGAAGGGAAATTAGCTGAAAAAATAGGGGAACTGAGAGGAAATTATTGACCGCATAGAAAACGGAGATTGTGGAACTGGAGGATGAGGTAGGATGGAACTGAAGGATGAGAGAGGGAGGATGGAACTGAAGGATGAGAGAGATTGGATGGAACTAGAGGATGAGAGGGATAGGATGGAAATGGAGGATGAAAGAAGGAGGATGGAACTGGGGAAGAGAAATAACAATAATAATAATTATCATCATCATCTTGGGGAACTGAGAGGATTCGGACCTAAGGAAAACCAATGCTAAAACTAGTATTCCAGTGCTCTAATAACTCAAGTGTGCTAAACCCGTGCGGGACACTCAGCTCAAGGTGTGATGGAGGCTTGATCCTCCGTCCGCTACTGGTGGTAAGAGAACCCTCCTTCCTTAGCAAGGATTCCCACTCAAATACTAGAGAAATAAGAAGTGTCGACTTATTGAAGTTAGAAGTGTCGACTTACAGAAGTTAGAAGTGTCGACTTACAGAAGTTAGAAGTGTCGACTTACAGAAGTTAGAAGTGTCGACTTACAGAAGTTAGAAGTGTCGACTTACAGAAGTTAGAAGTGTCGACTTACAGAAGTTAAGTGTCGACTTACAGAAGAAGTGTCGACTTACAGAAGTTAGAAGTGTCGACTTACAGAAGTTAGAAGTGTCGACTTACAGAAGTTAGAAGTGTCGACTTACAGAAGTTAGAAGTGTCGACTTACAGAAGTTAGAAGTGTCGACTTACAGAAGTTAGAAGTGTCGACTTACAGAAGTTAGAAGTGTCGACTTACAGAAGTTAGAAGCGTCGACTTACAGAAGTTAGAAGTGTCGACTTACAGAAGTTAGAAGTGTCGACTTACAGAAGTTAGGAGTGTCGACTTACAGAAGTTAGAAGCGTCGACTTACAGAAGTTAGAAGTGTCGACTTACAGAAGTTAGAAGTGTCGACTTACAGAAGTTAGAAGCGTCGACTTACAGAAGTTAGAAGTGTCGACTTACAGAAGTTAGAAGTGTCGACTTACAGAAGTTAGAAGCGTCGACTTACAGAAGTTAGAAGTGTCGACTTACAGAAGTTAGAAGTGTCGACTTACAGAAGTTAGAAGTGTCGACTTACAGAAGTTAGAAGTGTCGACTTACAGAAGTTAGAAGTGTCGACTTACAGAAGTTAGAAGTGTCGACTTACAGAAGTTAGAAGTGTCGACTTACAGAAGTTAGAAGTGTCGACTTACAGAAGTTAGAAGCGTCGACTTACAGAAGTTAGAAGTGTCGACTTACAGAAGTTAGAAGTGTCGACTTACAGAAGTTAGAAGTGTCGACTTACAGAAGTTAGAAGTGTCGACTTACAGAAGTTAGAAGTGTCGACTTACAGAAGTTAGAAGTGTCGACTTACAGAAGTTAGAAGCGCCGACTTACAGAAGTTAGAAGTGTCGACTTACAGAAGTTAGAAGTGTCGACTTACAGAAGTTAGAAGCGTCGACATACAGAAGTTAGAAGCGCCGACTTACAGAAGTTAGAAGCGTCGACTTACAGAAGTTAGAAGTGTCGACTTACAGAAGTTAGAAGTGTCGACTTACAGAAGTTAGAAGCGTCGACTTACAGAAGTTAGAAGTGTCGACTTACAGAAGTTAGAAGCGTCGACTTACAGAAGTTAGAAGCGTCGACTTACAGAAGTTAGAAGTGTCGACTTACAGAAGTTAGAAGTGTCGACTTACAGAAGTTAGAAGCGTCGACTTACAGAAGTTAGAAGCGTCGACTTACAGAGTTAGAAGCGTCGACTTACAGAAGTTAGAAGCGTCGACTTACAGAAGTTAGAAGCGTCGACTTACAGAAGTTAGAAGGTCGACTTACAGAAGTTAGAAGGTCGACTTACAGAAGTTAGAAGTGTCGACTTACAGAAGTTAGAAGCGTCGACTTACAGAAGTTAGAAGCGTCGACTTACAGAAGTTAGAAGCGTCGACTTACAGAAGTTAGAAGTGTCGACTTACAGAAATTAAAAGTGTCGACTTACAGAAGTTAGAAGTGTAGACTACAGTGTTACAAGGATACCTTACAGAAGTTACAAATGTAGACCGCAGAAGTTAGGGCAGAGGGAGGTAGACCTCACATTGAATTTTCTTTTTAAGAAAGAGTATTTAAAAAAAAAAAAGTTTCATTTATTCTTCCTCTCCCTTCCCTTTCCCCTTTTCTCCTCTCTCACTCTATTTTTTATTTCCTCTATCCTTCATATACATAATATGAATAAAGTATACTATATTCAGAGCATAATTAGGTGGAATACGTAATACGTGTGTGTATATTTACCTTACTTAAGTTTTTAAGAGCAATAAAATTAAATGTCTCGTGTGTGTGTGTGTGTGTGTGTGTGTGTGTGTGTGTGTGTGTGTGTGTGTGTGTGTGTGTGTGTGTGAAATTTGTATACGCAATAAGTCCTCGATAATGAGTTTGAAAATAAGTAAAAAAAAAAATTGCCCAAATTATTTTTAGAGAATATTAAATAGAATTAACCAGATGTAAGATAAGTTTAGCAGCTTTGTGCTAAATGAAATTACGTTAATTAAAGCAAAGCCAAGTGAGGTGTCTCAAGTAAGTTCCGTTGCAGAACTGAAATTCTGTAGACCATTTTAAATAGAGTATCAATAAATGCATAGGTGAACACTTTAAAAATGTAAGACTGAAGGAGAGATCTGGTGGATCTGGGGGAAGGTCGACCAGGGGGAAGGTCGTCCAGGGGGAAGGTCGTCCAGGGGGAAGGTCGTCCAGGGGTAGATGAGGTTGCAAAGTCAGGTCAGATCACCGGCACTGCAATGTTGAGAATACTCGACCACGGACAGACTCGTAGCAAAGGATATGATTCTGTGCGGAATCTTCGTGTGTGCTGCCCTTCACAGGTGCTCTGAGGCTTGATTTTTATTAATTTTTAAATCGGTGGACTAGTGAGCCAGTAGAAGGCCTCGGTCAGATGATCAAAAGCTCCAGTGGTGGTGGGCTTTATATGGCTAAGATCCGCGTCAGGAAACACTTGTCCTGTTTCCTGACGAATCTTACCTAATCTAACCTAATGAAGGGCACTTGATCCTAGGAAATGAAATTGCCCATCCTTTCCTCGGATCAGACCTGATTGTCTCTCATTCTTCAAGCGCTGTATGACCCCTCACAATAATATTATAAAAATGATGTGAATTTCAGTGGTAAAATAATATCAACAAGTGTGAATAAGACAATAAACTTCATATTAATGATAATGTTTGTATAGAGATATTGAACTAGACAGCGTCTCTTAGAGCTGGAATTTAAGATGATCATGGAGGAGAGGCAGCTTGTGTGAGTGCTATGCTATAATCCTTTACATAAGAGAAAAATAACATTGTTAATCCCTTACATGACACAAACAGCGTTCTTAGTGTCAGCAAGGCGAGTAACTCTTTCTTTTTCGTTCTGAAAGTTTGTCGTGATGAGAGTGGCCAGATTCACAAGTGTGTTGGAACTGGTAAGAGGAAATGGAAATACTAAACCGGTGAAGTTTTAGTGGCAGGAAATACACGTACCCGAGTACGTGTATTTCCTGAAGAAACACGTGTTTAATATCTAGAATACAAGGAATCTTGTTTTGATTCAGTCAGTTAAAAAGAGAATGAAACACATAGCGGCTCCTCATTATTTGATTTCGGAAGAAAATCTCCTGTTAGCATGAGAGTAAGTAGAGAGGAATTCCAGAGACGACAAACCGAATATCACTGATGCGGAGGACGTAGAGGATGAGAGAGAAGAAGCATACTGTTCTTAACAGACTGTAAATAACAAAACGTCACAATACCGTAACTGGAACAATACACTCTTAACCCACACATAGAAGAGAGGAACTTACGACGACGTTTCGGTCCAACTTGGACCAGTTACAAAGTCACACTAACAAAAAGGAGAGAAGGAGGGAGTATATATAGGCCAGCAGACAGGGACGGGACAAGAGAGGAAGTAGGAAAGGAAGAAGAGAGGTAGTGGTTGACACTACTGTACAGTGTAGGACATACGAGGTAAACAACCCCTCAAGGGAGGTCCTTGACGCTGGTGACGGGCTCTTGATCTAGGGAATTGGATCTGTGCTCCAGTTCCCTGAATTAAGCATGAATACCTTCCATCACCCCCCCCATGCGCTGTATAATCCTACGGGTTTAGCGCTGCCCCATGATTATAATAGTAATGCAGTAAACAAAGAAAGAAAATGCAGTCAGTGGAAAATTAAGCAGGAGTTTGATTCCGTTCAGCTTTAATAAACTTTATTATGAAGAAGATAGTCGTGAACAACAACAAAGAGTTGGAAGAAACTTGAGTCAAGAGCCCAGAGAGCGAACTCATCATCTACGTTATTCACAACGAATCATTATGAGTGATCGTAAATTATTAGTATTTACCCACAATCAGTATTTGTTAACGGATTTTATACATAATCTTCATCTCTTGGACCTTTTTTTTTCTGAAGGACTTAGACTAAAGCCGAAATATATGTTGTTGAGGTAAATTAATTCTACTAGAAGCCTTGACCATTACCCTGACTGAACACTATCCTTCTGGGAGCACCTCTGCCTCCCCAGGCCATTAACACAGATCTTGTGGAGAAACTGAATTACCTGAAGAGGATGGAGCAGAGAACTTGTATTCTGGATACCCACCATGCTTTTCATCTCCTCACGAGGTGTCTAAGACATCTAGGCGAGTCCAAATAGGAGAGGCGTCTGTTTCGCGCCCAGCAGACGGAAGATCGAGCCTCTACCATGTCTTTCACTGAATGACCCACATGGGTTTAGCGCTTAGCATTAATTTTTTTTCCCCACGAGATGTCTGACCATGAGCAGACCAACATATCTGTTGAGGTATGCAGCGTCTGTGACCACCGAATAACAAGAGAATATGACGAATTCTTGAAGTAAATATTCAATAAAACATTCCATATCTCACTAGATCACCAATGAGAGTCAACAAAATTGCCAGAGCGACTGAGACACGAAGTAAAGAGAAGTCCACAAGGCTACACAAATAAAATAGTCTGTTATCAGATCTTTGTTTATTTCGTCTAGCAAACTAGTGGGGAGATATTCCCGGAGTTTGAGATGTATTTTTGGAACTTGAGATTCCAAACTCATTAAGACGAAAATCAGTGGGTTATCCTTGCAGCCTCTTTGAGCAGACCAGTTAATCCAAAACACACAAAGAAATCCCTTTGGAACAACCTCACAATAAAGAAAATTGACTTCAAAATACTTGAAAATGTCGCAAGGAGAACAGAGCACACCTCTTATTAGTGGACACTACGTGCAGGGAATTTCCTATTGGCTCTCTCTCCTTTTTCCCTATGCACTGACCTTGACATTCTTGTTATTTACAGTGGTGTAACTCTTCTCCTAGTTGTCCATATCCTATGGCAGTGCAAAGACTTACCAATTTGGTCTCCACAATCTGGTCAGCAGCAGTTTAGAAGGAACTGCTGCTAACCAGCAATGGCACTCTCATAAGAAAAATGACACTCTCATAAGAAAAATGACACTCTCATAAGAAAAATGACACTCTCATAAGAAAAATGACACTCTCATAAGAAAAATGACACTCTCATAAGAAAAATGACACTCTCATAAGAAAAATGGCACTCTCATAAGAAAAATGGCACTCTCATAAGAAAAATGACACTCTCATAAGAAAAATGACACTCTCATAAGAAAAATGACACTCTCATAAGAAAAATGACACTCTCATAAGAAAAATGACACTCTCATAAGAAAAATGACACTCTCATAAGAAAAATGACACTCTCATAAGAAAAATGACACTCTCACTAAGAAAAATGACACTCTCATAAGAAAAATGACACTCTCATAAGAAAAATGACACTCTCATAAGAAAAATGACACTCTCATAAGAAAAATGACACTCTCATAAGAAAAATGACACTCTCATAGGAAAAATGACACTCTCATAAGAAAAATCGCTATAGCCTTTTGCGTCTGACTAAGAGAAGCCCAGATAAAGTGGCTCGACGGAAGCTGGAAGTGTCCAGATGGTACCTTGGACAGACGGTAAGCAGATGGTGCGAGACTACACATGTGTATCCATAATGACCGACACTTAAAATCCGATTTGGCGAAGCTGAAGGAGATGGAGCCGCCAGTTTCTGGGAGAGCCAAAGATCCTCAGATACAAGGACCTTCCGATGGGCTAAAGCAGTGTCCCAACAGGGTTATCATAGCACTATAAATCATGTGAAAGATGCACATTGAACTTCCTGTACGAGATAGATGACAAACTTGGCAGGAGAAACCAACAACCTCATAGTACCCAGCTTTCTTTTCCAAAGAGAAAATACCTGTTGTATACTACGCGCACTACCGACCAATGGTTTATTACATATAAGCTACATTATTTGTACGGCATGAAGAAATAAAAATTGTATTGTATTGTAAGTGTTCGAAGTATAAGAGTCAAGACGTCACACAGGTTCTCAACGTAAACAATGACATAATAATCTTGTATGACAAATATGGAGAAAATAGTGAGAAAAAAATACTCAAGACAACCTCAGGAAGAAACAAAGATTTTCCATCAAATAATTTTATTTAGAATATATATATATATATATATATATATATATATATATATATATTATATAGGTATATATTATATATATATAGTATATATATATATATATATATATCATATATATGTGCATATAGGTAAATATTGCATATTTGGCAAATAAACGCTCTTCTTGCCGTATAAGAAGCGAAAATGTATGTATGCAATAATTTCCAAAAATCAGTTCTGAACTTAACAAAAAAATGTTATGTGATTGGGTTACGTGGTTGATGGAATGTTAGATTTCCACTAGACGAGGTTATGCGTCGGCGTGTCAGGTTACGGTTACTGACCTACCGCATGTTAAGATGAAGGTGCGTGCACACACTTCCACTTAGCGCCATATCCGACGCTGCTAACCAGTGACTAGATGATAAACACATCGCCCATAAATGTGCACCAGGATGAAAATGCGATAAAGTGTTAATGGAATTGCTGTGGAGGATGGGAAGTGGAGGGGCATGCAACTGACGTGATTATATCCTCCCCTTCCTTTCCGTCCTTTCCCTTCCGTCCCTTCCCTTCTGTCCTTTCCCTTCCGTCCCTTCCCTACTGTCTCTTCCCTTCCGTCCCTTCCCTACCGTCTCTTCCCTTCCGTCCCTTCCCTACCGTCTCTTCCCTTCCGTCCCTTCCCTTCCCTCCCATCCACTCCTGCCCCTCCCTTTCCCCACCCCCCATCGCATTCCCCTCACCACTCCCCCACACCGATCAATACCGCCCTCACAACTCTACGCAGATTGCACTCCCCCTCCCCCAATCCCCTCCACCAATCCCCTCCTCACTCCCTTCCCTCACCCACCACCCCGTCACAGCCCGACCCCTCCTCTATCCCTGCATTCCGACGACTGCTATCTCTCCCCCATCCATCCTCTTCCCCTCCCTCCTCCCCTCCCTTCCCCTCCCCCCATGCCTGGATTCATGAAAGCCGTGGGAACCGCCAACTGATGTTTAGCTTTTGTCGTTGCAATGGTCGTGCTGGCCGCAGTCGTTGTTGCTGTCGTTATTGGCTACTTGACAGCCCCGCTGAGTTTTTATTGGCCGCTCTACAGCGTTGCTGAGTTATTGACCGCTCTACAGCGTTGCTGAGTACTTATTGGCCGCTCTACAGCGTTGCTGAGTTGTTATTGGCCGCTCTACAGCGATGCTGAGTACTTATTGGCCGCTCTACAGCGTTGCTGAGTTGTTATTGGCCGCTTGACAGCCCCTCAGAGTCGTTATTGACCCACTTGTCAATGATCTGTGATTTGGGCTAAAGTTAGGCTCGTGGTTCAAGGGAATGGAGCTGTTATTTTCCCTTCCCTTGGATCGTACCTGATTACCTCCCATTTCCAGATAGTAAGGTAGAATATGGTCTCCTTCGGGTTTAGGGTTCCCTATCACTCATAGTCCCCCACCAGTCTCTCCCATTACTCGTTTTCAGTCCCCATCACTCAATAACAGTCCCCATCACTTAGTGTCAGTCCCCATCAGTTAGTGTCAGTCCCCATCACGTAGTGTTAGTCCCCATCACTTAGTGTCAGTCCCCATCACGTAGTGTTAGTCCCCATCACTTAGTGTCAGTCCTCATCACACAGTGTCAGTGCCCATCACTTAGTGTCAGTCCCCATCACTTAGTGTCAGTCCCCATCACTTAGTGTCAGTCCCCATCACGTAGTGTTAGTCCCCATCACTTAGTGTCAGTCCTCATCACCCAGTGTCAGTGCCCATCACTTAGTATCACTCCCCATCACCCAGGTTTAACTCCCATCAGCAATCACACTAGAAAGGTTCTTTCCTTTCCATGAAATCAGAAGTTTACTAACAAGCGGAAGTGTGTGTGTGTGTGTGTGTGTGTGTGTGTGTGTGTGTGTGTGTGTGTACTCACCTAGTTGTACTCACCTAGTTGTGGTTGCAGGGGTCGAGTCATAGCTCCCGGCCCCGCCTCTTCACTGGCCGCTACTGGGTCTCTTTCCCTTCGCCATGAGCTTTATCATACCTCTTCTTAAAGTTATAAATGGATCCTGCCTCCACTACATCGCTTCCCAAGCTATTCCACTTCCTGACCACTCTGTGACTGAAGAAATACTTCCTAACATCCCTGTGATTCATCTGAGTCTTCAACTTCCAGCTGTGCCCCCTTGTTGCTGTGTCCCATCTCTGGAACATTCTGTCTCTGTCCACCTTGTCAATTCCTCTCAGTATTTTATATGTCGTTATCATGTCCCCCCTTACTCTCCTGTCCTCCAATGTCGTCAGGTCGATTTCCCTTAACCTCTCCTCGCAGGACATACCCCTTAGCTCCGGGACTAGTCGTGTTGCAAACCTTTGCACTTTTTCTAGTTTCTTCATGTGCTTGGCTAGGTGTGGGTTCCAAACTGGTGCTGCGTACTCCAGTATGGGCCTAACGTACACAGTGTACAGGGTTCTGAACGATTCCTTATTATGATGTCGAAATGCTGTTCTTAGGCGCCCGTATGCTGCAGCAGTTATTTGGTTGATGTACTCACCTAATTCACCTAATTGTGGTTGCAGGGGTCGAGACTCAGCTCCTGGCCCCGCCTCTTCGCTGTCCGCTGATGTGCGCCTCAGGAGAGGTGCCTGGTGTTATACTCACCCCAAGATCTTTTTCCTTGGGTGAGGTTTGTAGTCTCTGGCCCCCTAGACTCTACTGTGTGTGTGTGTGTGTGTGTGTGTGTGCGTGTGTGTGTGTGTGTGTGTGTGTGTGTGTGTGTGTGTGTGTGTGTGTGTGTGTGTGTGTGTGTGTGGTGTATTTTGGCCAAAATAGTTTTTCAATTATTGGATTCATTAATTTTTGCGTAAATGGTCAAAATACTCTCTCTCTCTCTTTCAGTCTGTCTGTCTTTTCTCTCTCTCTCTCTCTCTCTCTCTCTCTCTCTCTCTCTCTCTCTCTCTCTCTCTCTCTCTCTCTCTGCAACAATTGTTCAATTTAGCGAAACGTTCAAACTTTTGCCCCTAGCACCGGGCCGGGTGGTCACCCTTGTTCCAAGCCTCCTGTCCCCTTCTTCAAGACTCCCAGTGTCAACACAAGACTTCACACTATCTTCAGTAGCCAGGGAGTGTTCAGTAGCCAGGGAGTGTTCAGTAGCCAGGGAGTGTTCAGTAGTCAGGGAGTGTTCAGTAGCCAGGGAGTGTTCAGTAGCCACGGAGTGTTCAGTAGCCACGGAGTGTTCAGTAGTCAGGGAGTGTTCAGTAGTCAGGGAGTGTTCAGTAGCCACGGAGTGTTCAGTAGCCACGGAGTGTTCAGTAGCCAGGGAGTGTTCAGTAGTCAGGGAGTGTTCAGTAGTCAGGGAGTGTTCAGTAGCCAGGGAGTGTTCAGTAGTCAGTGGGTGTTCAGTAGTCAGGGAGTGTTCAGTAGTCAGGGAGTGTTCAGTAGCCAGGGAGTGTTCAGTAGCCTTAAGGTAAGTACTTAGATGTTAGCAAAAAGAGTGTTCAGTCAGGTCATTGTAAGTGTTCGTTTTTGCTCTTTCTTCAGTTGAATCACACCCTCCGTCTGCCACACCCTCAGTCTGCCACACCCTCAGTCTGCCACACCCTCAGTCTGCCACACCCTCAGTCTGCCACACCCTCAGCTCTGCCACACCTCAGTCTGCCACACCTCAGTCTGCCACACCTCAGTCTGCCACACCTCAGTCTGCCACACCCTCAGTCTGCCACACCCTCAGTCTGCCACACCCTCAGTCTGCCACACCCTCAGTCTGCCACACCCTCAGTCTGCCACACCATCAGTCTGCCACACCCTCAGTCTGCCACACCCTCAGTCTGCCACACCCTCAGTCTGCCACACCCTCAGTCTGCCACACCCTCAGTCTGCCACACCCTCAGTCTGCCACACCTCAGTCTGCCACACCCTCAGTCTGCCACACCCTCAGTCTGCCACACCCTCAGTCTGCCACACTCGATGGATTTAAGTTGACTTAGCAGACTTCTCCGGCTTTCTTCGGGTCCTTCCTGGCGGCCCAGGAACCTGGTTTTTCCTCCGTGGTCCTCAACAAACCTTGCTGGCGGCCCAGGAACCTGGTTTTTCCTCCGTGGTCCTCAACAAACCTTGCTGGCGGCCCAGGAACCTGGGTTTTCCTCCGTGGTCCTCAACAAACCATGCTGGCGGCCCAGGAACCTGGTTTTTCCTCCGTGGTCCTCAACAAACCTTGTTGGCGGCCCAGGAACCTGGTTTTTCCTCCGTGATCCTCAACAAACCTTGCTGGCGGCCCAGGAACCTGGTTTTTCCTCCGTGGTCCTCAACAAACCTTGCTGGCGGCCCAGGAACCTGGTTTTTCCTCCGTGGTCCTCAACAAACCTTGCTGGCGGCCCAGGAACCTGGTTTTTCCTCCGTGGTCCTCAACAAACCTTGCTGGCGGCCCAGGAACCTGGTTTTCCTCCGTGGTCCTCAACAAACCTTGCTGGCGGCCCAGGAACCTGGTTTTTCCTCCGTGGTCCTCAACAAACCTTGCTGGCGGCCCAGGAACCTGGTTTTTCCTCCGTGGTCCTCAACAAACCTTGCTGGCGGCCCAGGAACCTGGTTTTTCCTCCGTGGTCCTCAACAAACCTTGCTGGCGGCCCAGGAACCTGGTTTTTCCTCCGTGGTCCTCAACAAACCTTGCTGGCGGCCCAGGAACCTGGTTTTTCCTCCGTGGTCCTCAACAAACCTTGCTGGCGGCCCAGGAACCTGGTTTTTCCTCCGTGGTCCTCAACAAACCTTGCTGGCGGCCCAGGAACCTGGTTTTTCCTCCGTGGTCCTCAACAAACCTTGCTGGCGGCCCAGGAACCTGGTTTTTCCTCCGTGGTCCTCAACAAACCTTGCTGGCGGCCCAGGAACCTGGTTTTTCCTCCGTGGTCCTCAACAAACCTTCTGGCGGCCCAGGAACCTGGTTTTTCCTCCGTGGTCCTCAACAAACCTTGCTGGCGGCCCAGGAACCTGGTTTTTCCTCCGTGGTCCTCAACAAACCTTCCTGGCGGCCCAGGAACCTGGTTTTTCCTCCGTGGTCCTCAACAAACCTTGCTGGCGGCCCAGGAACCTGGTTTTTCCTCCGTGGTCCTCAACAAACCTTCCTGGCGGCCCAGGAACCTGGTTTTTCCTCCGTGGTCCTCAACAAACCTTGCTGGCGGCCCAGGAACCTGGTTTTTCCTCCGTGGTCCTCAACAAACCTTCCTGGCGGCCCAGGAACCTGGTTTTTCCTCCGTGGTCCTCAACAAACCTTCTGGCGGCCCAGGAACCTGGTTTTTCCTCCGTGGTCCTCAACAAACCTTCCTGGCGGCCCAGGAACCTGGTTTTTCCTCCGTGGTCCTCAACAAACCTTGCTGGCGGCCCAGGAACCTGGATTTTCCTCCGTGGTCCTCAACAAACCTTGCTGGCGGCCCAGGAACCTGGTTTTTCCTCCGTGGTCCTCAACAAACCTTGCTGGCGGCCCAGGAACCTGGTTTTTCCTCCGTGGTCCTCAACAAACCTTGCTGGCGGCCCAGGAACCTGGTTTTTCCTCCGTGGTCCTCAACAAACCTTCCTGGCGGCCCAGGAACCTGGTTTTTCCTCCGTGGTCCTCAACAAACCTTGCTGGCGGCCCAGGAACCTGGTTTTCCTCCGTGGTCCTCAACAAACCTTCCTGGCGGCCCAGGAACCTGGTTTTTCCTCCGTGGTCCTCAACAAACCTTCTGGCGGCCCAGGAACCTGGTTTTTCCTCCGTGGTCCTCAACAAACCTTCCTGGCGGCCCAGGAACCTGGTTTTTCCTCCGTGGTCCTCAACAAACCTTCTGGCGGCCCAGGAACCTGGTTTTCCTCCGTGGTCCTCAACAAACCTTGCTGGCGGCCCAGGAACCTGGTTTTTCCTCCGTGGTCCTCAACAAACCTTGCTGGCGGCCCAGGAACCTGGTTTTTCCTCCGTGGTCCTCAACAAACCTTGCTGGCGGCCCAGGAACCTGGTTTTTCCTCCGTGGTCCTCAACAAACCTTGCTGGCGGCCCAGGAACCTGGTTTTTCCTCCGTGGTCCTCAACAAACCTTGCTGGCGGCCCAGGAACCTGGTTTTTCCTCCGTGGTCCTCAACAAACCTTGCTGGCGGCCCAGGAACCTGGTTTTCCTCCGTGGTCCTCAACAAACCTTGCTGGCGGCCCAGGAACCTGGTTTTCCTCCGTGGTCCTCAACAAACCTTCCTGGCGGCCCAGGAACCTGGTTTTTCCTCCGTGGTCCTCAACAAACGTTGCTGGCGGCCCAGGAACCTGGTTTTTCCTCCGTGGTCCTCAACAAACCTTGCTGGCGGCCCAGGAACCTGGTTTTTCCTCCGTGGTCCTCAACAAACCTTGCTGGTGGCCCAGGAACCTGGTTTTTCCTCCGTGGTCCTCAACAAACCTTGCTGGCGGCCCAGGAACCTGGTTTTTCCTCCGTGGTCCTCAACAAACCTTGCTGGCGGCCCAGGAACCTGGTTTTTCCTCCGTGGTCCTCAACAAACCTTGCTGGTTTTCCCCAGATCATTCAAACATTTTCCTTACCATCCTTGAATTTTACTTAGTTCTCGTTGCCTCTTCCTTACTCCTTCCAAGTAATTTTCTAACCCTTTCCTGGCCCGCCCTTTCCCGCCCCTGCCAACCCCTACCCGCCCTGGCCCGCCCTGGCCCGCCCTGGCCCGCCCTAGGATCATCAGCAAGGGTGAGGCACGACCTTCCTGCCGACGTGTTTAAGAAGTCATGGCGCCTCTAATGTTCCTCGGTGTAAGAAGGCTAATGGGGAAACTACTTAATGACCCAATATGCTGTGTTTTATGTGCAACTCCTAACTGCTGGCAACTGGCAGAGCAACATGCGGGAAGTGAGGCTGAAGGAGAGGATGAGAGTCTGAGAGAGGAGAGACTCGGAGGCTGGGGGAGAGGCAAAGAGGCTGTGGAGATGGGAGGCTAGGAAAAAGGATGAGAACTTGAGAAGAACCTGATACGGAAACTATGGGAGAGGCTGAGAAAATGTGGGAGAGACTAAGAAATTGTGGGAAAGGTTGAGAGAGATGCTAATAAATTAAGGAAGAGGCTGATTTAGAGACGGAGGGAGAGGTCGAGGAAGAATTTGTGACCGATTTCAAGAATATTTCTTCGCACCCAGATCTGAAGCCCAACATTTTTTTCTGACCACAGCCTAACCAGCCAGGCTATTGCTGCTTGCCACCCAAACGACTATTTAGCCTTCAAAACTTGGAAGATCAGGCGCTTCCTGCAAGAGCTGTCCAGTTTCCTGTTGGAGACTTGTACGAAGGTCCCAGAGACACTTCTTACGGTAGAAGGCTGAAGAATCGTTAACCCGATGTTGACACAGTCATATATGATGTTCACACAGTCTTATCTGGTGTTGACACAGTCTTATCTGGTGTTGACACAGTCTTAGCTGGTGTTGACACAGTCTTATTTGGTGTTGACACAGTCTTATCTGGTGTTGACACAGTCTTATCTGGTGTTGACACAGTCTTATCTGGTGTTGACACAGTCTCATCTGGTGTTGGCACAGTCTCATCTGGTGTTGGCACAGTCTTATCTGGTGTTGACACAGTCTCATCTGGTGTTGGCACAGTCTTATCTTGTGCTGACACAGTTTTCTCTGCTTGTGACTCTGGCGCCTCTGCTTTTCACGGGGTTTACTCTACACTCCCCTGGTAGGTTATTTTAGTTGCCAAATAACGAGTAATTTCCATGTAAAGATTATGATACAGACATCTCGTCTTCAATCAAGAAATAACACTGAGAGTGATTTAAGGCTGTTTCAGTGAGTGATTTAAGACTGTTTCAGTGAGTGATTTAAGACTATTTCAGTGAATGATTTAAGACTGTTTCAGTGAGTGATTTAAGACTGTTTCAGTGAGTGATTTAAGACTGGTTCAGTGAGTGATTTAAGACTGTTTCAGTGAGGGATTTAAGACTGTTTCAGTGAGTGATTTAAGACTGTTTCAGTGAGTGATTAAAGACTGTTTCAGTGAGTGATTTAAGACTGTTTCAGTGAGTGATTTAAGACTGTTTGAGTAAGTGATTTAAGACTGTTTCAGTGAGTGATTTAAGACTATTTCAGTAAGTGATTTAAGACTGTTTCGGTAAGTGATTTAGGACTGTTTCAGTATTTTAGATGCCTTACCGATTCTTTTCAAGTTGAAGACAACCTTCGGATTTTTTTTTAGCTCAAATGGAACAAAAAAAAAACACACAATATCGTGACTGGAACAATACACAAAGTAGATGCGAGATATGATTAGGTCATACAAGATACTAAAAGGAAGTGAGCTGGAGGAGGAGGAGGAGGAGGAGGAGGAGGAGGGCCAGAAACAGGGGAACAAAACTTGAAGCTAAAATTGTATGGAGGTTCACGGTAGTAGGGAAGTGGAACGACCCGACGTAAACGTGTTGCTGGTAAATCTCGTACACAAGTTGGTATGACAGAGCTTGTGAGACGTAAATAATAGACGTGATCGAGGTGTCAGAGGGGGGGGGGGGTTGCCCAAGAGTCAAGACTCGACTCCCCTTAGACAGACGACGGTGATTACAGTGCCAGGAGTACCCGCGCGTTCCGCCCAGAGGCCATTATGCAAACTACTTCATTATGGCACTGGTGTCAGCCTCTACATAGCACTACTGCTAGCCTCTACATGCCACTCCCAGCCTCTACATGGCACTACTGCCAGCCTCTACATGGCATTACTGCCAGCCTCTACATGGCACTACTGCCAACCTCTAAAAGACGTACTCGAGTACCCTCGATATGTGACGTTCCCGACGCTCTTTACAACACTTAGGTAAATTATTACGTAAATTATAATTATTGTTAGTTTAATAATAATAGTAATATTATTATTATTATTATTATTATTATTATTATTATTATTATTATTATTATTATTATTATTATTATTATCATTATTAGTTTAATAATAATAGTAATATAATTATTATTATTATTCGTAGGAACCGCTTAACTAGTGAATTTCATACAGCTTCTGCAATATAGGAGGGA